>JAYMFT010249729.1:0-15656 GCA_038088735.1 Panulirus argus
TTTTTTTTTTTTTTTTTTTTTTTTTTTTTTTTTTTTTTTTTTTTTTTTAAGTACAGAGGGCTGCCTTCATTAGCCCTTAGAATTTCCAAGTTAATAAATGTGCCCTTTACCTAGTACAAAATGGTTTTGGGAAATTCATTCTAACTTCTCTTGAAAATTAATAGGCCAAATCCTACTCGACTTTTGAAGAAACTTAAAAAAATTGTAAATAGAAGTGATAAAACTGGCCAGTGGTTCTTCTTTTCAAAGATTCTTTTTTCCTTTCATAAATAGAAAGTGTCAGGGAAAACAGAATAGCTTTAGATCTTTCCAATTTAAATAAGCAAGCAGGATAATTTCAAAATGACCATAGCATATTTCAGGTTGCTTGTATAACACATCCATGTCTGAAGCCAACAAAAGTTCTTGAGATGTATTAATTTTGGATGATACTTTACAGGAGAATGCCGTACTTCAAGACCAGCTGGCAGTATTACATGAAAAGGAAATTACAGTGCGAACATTTGATGAGGAACTGGCATCTCTTGATGATGCTTCATCTGGAAGACTGTGTCGCAAGGTTAGTTTGATGTATTTTAAGATTGTTTGTAATTCACTTTTGCTGTAGAGTTGTGTATAAAACAACTTAAGAAGTCATATAGTTTTGTTATTTCATTTGCTAATTATGGTATCATGCTATTTTTTGCAGTTTTGGGTTGACTTTTACAGAACCCTGTTCAAGCTAAATACCTATAAATATTATCTCTCTATGTAACGTCACAACTTCATGCATTGACTTTTATATGATGATTTTTTTTTTTTCCAAAAGACTGAAATGCAAATGAATATCAGTGAGATAAATTTGCATTTCATAAGTTTAACTCCTTATCTGAGCACTAGACCTTGTATGAAACTTGTTCATTTCCTTATTGTAAGTTAAATCTGTTTTGCAATAATGCTTAATTGAAATTTTTATCCCAAGCTGATGTAACAAATTTGCTAATACAATTTTTGAAGACATATTAATTAAGTCCTCTTCCTCTACAGTGTCTTGGTCAAGTGGATGAGCTGGCTAGTAATCCAACTCTTTATGACCTTCAAGATAGTATTGAAGATACTGATGCCTCAATTGAAAGTATCCATGGCGAATGTGCTCTCATTAAACTTAAAAATGGAGGTTATGCATGGGGCAGCCAGGTGAGTCTTTCAGTCATGGGATGTTGCAGGATGGAAGGCAGGGTAATTAGGAGTTCCAATTGGAACAGGCATCACAGGAATAGATAGATAGATAGATAGGTAATTAGAAGTAGAGGGATTTTAGATGAAATGGAGATATTCTGCCACACCCTAGTATGAGAAAAAGGTGCAAACATAGACTTAGAAAGAATTACAAATGGCTAAATAGAGGTAGAGCTTTGTTCAACTAAAGCTAAAGTTGAAATGTGCATTGCATGTGCAATTTTATGACTTCATAGCCATTTTTGGTAGTATGTACGACCAAAAATTGTCCATCCAATGTGTGTAGTTGAAATTTTGATGAATTAATCTGTTCATAATTAACATATACTCAGGACCACACTTGATTATTCAGATGGCCTTTACTTTAGGCTTATTGTAATTCTAAAAAGTGAGCTTTGTTGTTTATTCATAATTAGACCAGGCCAATTTTTATGAGTCATGTTTTTTCCAGGACCTTTCTAAAGGTTCCTGCAGCCAAAGGCTGTAGACTCCTTTAAAGTAAGAATCTATTTGATGAGAGTGTACTTCCAATGATGCAGCCTCCCCAAAGGTGACTTTTCAGGAGATGATATAACCGGAACAGGGTGATTCTTGGTAACATCTACTTTTTATATTTTCTAAACAATATCAAGTGCTTGGCTAAGGTTGCATTTTGTCACATTTGTAAAGTTAAAATGAGGATAGCACTACAATATAAACTAATTGATAGGTTTGTGAAGAGTTATAGCATACTTACAGGTAAGAAGGACATATAATAGTGTTTTAAAGAGTACGGAAAGATTTACAATTTAAGATTAGGGAAATAATTTCTCAGAGTACCTTGAAAATAGGTTGAATGTTGAAATTCAGAACATCTCTCATTATTTATCCTCCTTATATTTTCCAAGAATCAGAGAAGCAGAGAATATTATGATGGAATTTTAACAAAAATAAAAGTAAAAATGAGTAACTCTGGTTACTGAAAGTTTTTTCTCTCTTGTTGTCACTCAGAAATAAACATCTGTTAACAGAAAAAGTGTCCGTAAGAAATGTTTAAGGTTTCAGTTTCCTTTCCATATGTTCTTAATATAATTGTGAAGCCAAAGAAAAGGTTGTGTCACAAAGTATAAACTGATTTCCATTCCTTTGGTGAAGTTTAATATATATATTTTCCCAAGATAGGGATGTTTTATTTTGAAGTGTCTATCTGAAAGTAGGATTGCTAAAAGATTTTAAGTGAATTATTAACTGGGAAGTTTCACCGTGTTCCATCCAAGGAAAACTCTTTGGAGCTGTATTCACTTTTGCTTACCTTACTTTGGATTTCACTTTTAAATCAGTGTGATAGCAAAATACATCAGTGTTAGTTTATAAAGCCAGAGGAAGCTTTTAAAAGACAACTGGGAATATTTTTTAGTAGCTCAGTTTTACAGCTCATATACTAAAACAAATTAAAGATATCCTCATTATTCTTTTATTCTGATTTTTTTATTTGCATATTAAGTCCATCCTTGTAATTGTTACCGGACCAACTTCATACTCTTTCCTTCACACCAGCAGTTTTCCTCAGGGTTCTTTCCTGTGTCCTCCCTACTTCCTTTTATTTGTGTTGCCTGCAAGATATAACCAAGATATTACCAGAATTTATCCCTGGGGATAGGGGAGAAAGAATACTTCCCACATATTCCCTGCATGTCGTAAAAGGCAACTAAAAGGGGAGGGAGTGGGGGGGCTGGAAATCCTCATATATTACATAAAACCTCACTTTTTCAAAGTACTTAGTTTTTATTGGGGGGGGGGGGAAGCAATCTCACCATGACAGTACTCTAGTTCCTCTTTCTTTGTCCGTGGCGGCCTGTCAAACAACTTGCCAATAACAATCCTGCCAATGTCCTCTTCTTCATCTTCTACTTCATGGTCATCCTTCCCACAGCGACAATTCATGCAGATTTTTCTGCAAATAAAATTGGAATGTGAGGCAATTATCAATATACCTTGCAACGTATGGTAGCTCTTGTATAGTAAAAGCAAGTGTAAAAATCAATCTGATGAACTCCTTGCTTAGTATATGAGCTCATAAAACAAGCTGAGGCGAACCTGAATGAAAAAGTACAAGTGAAAAATTTCTTGAAGAAAGTATCATTGTTTTGTATTATTTTAGCCATGCTCATCTTCTCTGCCTCAGCAAAACAGCATCAGGAGCTGATCCTATGAGGGAAAATTATCTCTTTGTTCCTCATAAAACTGGCAGAAGGAAATACGAAGAGTGAAGAATGAACATGTGAAAAGGAAATGCAGTCTTCCCACCCCATTATAAGAAAAGGATGTGGATACAGCCTTTCAGAATGGTATGGGCATGTAGGACTTAAAGCAAATGAGTAAAACAGATGCCATATAGTGATACAATTGAAGGTACATGGTGTTACCAGATTCTGGTGGTTTGTGATTACACAGGAAGTGAAAAGTCACATTTAGAAAGCTTGTATCATTGCAGTACAATCTCAGCAAAGAAATTCTCACTCCAAAGGAGTCCATCATTTCCCTACTACTGTTTACAGTGCAGCCTTGAATCTGCATAAACCCCTGGGGAAGGGGTACAAGGTTTATATAATAATAAATGAACAATAAAGGTACAAAGAGGAGGTAGACTGCAAAAGAGATTGACATGCAACGAGAGAATTGATTAGAGGTAGGGATATTTCGGATGAGGATGCTTAAGGAATGATTTGGAATTGGGTGCTATGGAAGTGTTTTGTTTTGGGACTAGATTTAATAGAGATGTTGGTATAAATGAATCAACTTAGTGTTAAAAGTAAGCTATAGAAACATAAGTGGTAGTTCATGTATCACTTGAACACCCTGGGTATGGGTTAAGGATGTGTTTGAGTAAAATACGAGGCTGTACATGTCTGATTCACCCAGTGTTTGAGTAAAATAAGAGGCTGTACATGCCTGATTCACCCACTGGAACTAGGACTGAAGTTAATGATATATAGATTGTTAAACGTGAAGAAGGGTGAAAGGCATGCACAGGATGCAGTGAACAGGAGTGATGTGGTATACAGGGGGCAATGTAGTGTAAATGGACTGCACCACAGCATATGACAAAGCTGGAGCAAACCATAGACAGGTCTGTGGGGCCTAGTTGTGGATACGGGGCTGCCGTTTTCTAGCATTACACAAAACACCTACAGAATGGGCATGAGAGAATGAGGCCTTTCTTCATTTGTTCTCAGTCCTAACTTGATAATATGGGAATCAATGCTCGCCTCCATCCATTCCTGACACTACCCCACCTCACAGGAAATAGCATCACCACCCCCTGCGTCAGCAAGGAAACACCAGGAAACAAATGAAAAAGGCCACATTCGTTCACACTCAAGTTCTAGCTGTCATGTGTAATGCACCAAAACCATAGCTCCCTATCCACATCCAGGCCCCACAGACCTTTCCATGGTTTACCCAGATGTTTCACATGCCCTGGTTCAGTCTATTGACAGCAAATCGACCCCAGTATACCACACCGTTCCATTTCACTCTATTCCATGCATGTATTTCACCCTCCTACATTTTCAGGCCCTGACCGCTCAAGATCCTTTTCACTCCAACCTCCCACCTCCAATTTGGTCTCCTGCTTCTCCTTGTTCCCTCCACCTCTGACACATAAATCCTCTGTCAACTTTTATTCACTCATTCTCTCCATATGTCCAAATTATTTCAACACATCCTCTTCTGTTCTTTCAACCACACTCTTTTTATTATCATACATCTCTCTTATCCTTTCATTACTTACTCGATCAAACAACCTCACACAACATATTCTCCCAAGAGCTGACTGCTTGTGTGCCCTCACCACTAGCTAGACCACACAATACTCGACAAGCTGCTGCGTCAAATGATTATTGTGTGGCCATTGGCAACTCAAGAGAGTGGTTTTGATAACTGCTTCTTTCCCTACACGTCAAAGCTTTGAACTTTCTACCTTTCCATGTCTTTCCCAATAACTATGACCTTGCACATTTCATATGACGTCTCTCACTTTCTCAAAAATTTGCAAATACTTTCCCTTGTCTTTTCATTTTCCATTTCATAATTCTCTGTATTTCAATTAAGGCCCAGCCTCAATGCGTACTTTTGTCCATGACTGGAGGGGGGAAAAAAAGAAAATTCCGCACAAGCCTATCTATAGCCCATGCTTTTCAACCTTAAAATATTGTTGGAACTACTATTTCTTCAAACATGCCCATTTTTGTTCTCCGAGAGAACATTCTCTCTTTCCACACATTCTTCATCACTCCCAGAACCTTTGCCCTAAGGTCGATGTGCTGTCAATGGACTGAACCAGGGTATGTGAAATGTCTAGGGTAAACCATGGAAAGGTCTGTGGGGCCTGGATGTGTTTAAGGAGCTGTGGTTTTGATGCATTACACATGACAGCTAGGGACTGAGTGTGAGAGAATGTAGCCTTTTTTGTCTCCTACCTTATGACTCACTTTTGCTTCCACAGTTCCATTCGCAGCCGAGTCCACTCCCAGATATCTAACAAACTTCACTTCCTCCAATTTTTCTCCATTCATACTCACATCCCAACTAACTTGTCCCTCAACCCTGCTGAACCTACTAACCTTGCTTTTATTTATATTCATTCAGCTTTCTCCTTTCAAACATATTTCCAAACTCAGTCACCATGCCCCCTTCAGAAACCACACTCCCCAGGTCAACGAGTAATAGTCACCTGCTTACACCCTGGAGATCACCCATCACTACAACTACAACGTTTCAACGTATCTCAAGACCCTCCATGCCCATGACGCAACTGCCATAATTAGGACACCGAATACTTACTACTCAACTGTCCTGCAGTTTCTGTACATAAAAACACACACATTACAACACTTTATGACCTACTGTCCCAACCATTGGATGTGGCTAACTTCTTGAGTGTTTCAGGAGCCTTATAATGATAGAAGGAATTCCTAGGGCAGGAAGTAAGTAATATAATTCTGCATACATAATGTTAATAGCAATATTAAAGTCCCTTACCTCCAAAAGTGAAGCTCAAATCCTGGACATTTATCCCCACACTTGTTACATTTGGCTCCAGCTCCTAAGTCATGCGCTAGTCGTGGTTTCCGCTTCCTCCGGTTTTCTATATCAAAGATGTATGGATTTGGTCGCACACTACTAATCTCATTTGACATGATGGTGGCTTGTGATTTGTCTGTAAGAAAAGTATATATTTTCATACAAAAGTTGTATTTAATGATAACAAACATTAAGGTGTCTAAAACAAAAAAAAAAAAGAAAATGCTACATAATTAGATGTCATGATAATGGTCCGAATACATCAGCTCATAAAAAACTAGATTATACCTTATAAAGCTGAAGAGGTAAATGTTCTCTTACTCTGAAACACGAAAACCCTAACAAATATTCTGGAATGAGTTTAAGACTACAGAATGCCATATAAAATATAAAAAATATACATGAACTCGCTTGAAAACCAATGATTAACAACATTTATTGTCTTTAATGGTTGACATAATATATGATACAATACATGAGAGTCAAGATCACTAAATACTAAACCGATACACATCGTGATGAACTTTTCAGAGGTAAAAGTCTGAATTCACAACCAACAAAACCTATGCTTATTCTTGGGGCCATGCATGGTCGTGTTATTATGGATGTGCAAATTTGGTAATTAAATCAAAAGGACACCTACCATGCACAACCTTCGACAAAAGGAAATTCCATTCCCTGATAACAGTAAAGAGTGTAAATAAATGCCAGCTGGCTAAAACTCTAATGTCTCAGCAGCCTATTATAATTTGTGTATGTGGGATATTCAATAAATACACAATGAAGAAAATTAATTTGAATGTATGGCAATCACTTCAGTCCTTAAGTATGTATAACTTATGGAAAAACAATGCCTTCATACATTTTAAAAATTGGCAGTCAGACAACTATTGTTGTCAGGCATATATTGTCTCTCCATCTAACATCCAAGATTGTAAAGCTCTAGCTCCTTTAATTATTCACAGTAATTCATAGGATCTATCTTATTAATCTTACTTGTGAGATGTTTCTATATTCTGTTTTGTTTATTCAGGCTGCCTTATTGGTGACCATACAACAAGTTTATTTTTTTTTTATGTAAACTAGGATGGCACACCCCACAGGGGTGGAATTAAAGGGGGAGGCACTGCCCAGTTACATCAAGGTAATAGTTTTAGATTTGGACTAGCACTTGTGGTGTACTGGTACTTTTAGTTTTAACAATATTGGAGCCTTGCTTCCTCTGGGAATACTGCGCTAGAGTTGCCATCTGCCAGTGACCTGTCAAGAGTGAGGCACAAAAGGCTAAGAAGCAGCACTGGAGTCAACCAGTTATGCTGAGGGATAAAAGGAACGAGTGATTGAGGGTGATGGCACTGAATGTGAATGGGATGACTGGTGAGAATAAAAGGAGGGAGAATGTGGAGAGGTGTAAAAGCTGCAGCTTGGATGTGGTAGGGACTGGGGAAACCCATATCCTCAGGTAGGGTGTGTGGAGTGAAAGTGGAAATGATGAATGCAAGTTATGGGAGGGCATGTAAGGAGGTGTGATATGGATGGGAATGAGTGAAAATTATCAGGGGAGAGGAAAAGAAGGATGTGCAATTCTGCTATAACCAAGGGTATGGGAGGGTATTACAGAGCATGGATGGAATGGATTAAGAATAGCGTGGGTGAAACAAAAGATTGGGATTGTGAAATATACATGGGTATGCATGTATATACGCCTGTGAATATGAAGACTGTACGAGTAAGGATGAAATGAATCTTTTCTGGAGAAATTTGAATGACTGTATAAACCGTTTTGAGAATGACAGAAACATGGTCGTATTGGGTGATATGAATATGAAAGAAGGATGTGATGAAACTGGTGAGATAGTTGGCAAATGGGGAGTGCCTAGAGTAAATGAGAATAAAAGCTATCTTGTGCTGAGAGGGGTTTTTGCTCCTGCATAGACAGTTCTGCAAAACAGCAAAACAGCTGTCAATGAAGATATAATTACTTTGTTTCTGCACTCTGCTTTCAGCACCTGGATGTCATTCCAGCAAGTCACACTGGCAATGCATACCCTCAGTTTATTTCATAAATGAAACAAGTCATAAAAGTATAACATTCATAACCAATTTGCAAGTAACTTGTTGTCTACTGATATTATCTTCAAGAATGTTCAAATGTACTATATGTAATTGAAACCTAACCAGACTGAAAAACAAACCTGACACAAAGATAACAGAATAGCACCAATAAGGGTAAACACATACTGATAGGGAGCTGTGCATTATCTCTTATCTGATAATGTAAGTCTATTGAAAGAAAATCTTTTAATGTCCATGAAGTAATGTTAACAGCCATGGCAATCTAACAACAAATTTACTCAGAGTACATAACAAATGTATAGCAAGTGAAGGAAATATATTTTGTCTCATTAAATAACTAGGAGGTCCACTTCAACTTTGCTTAGTTACAAGAAAAATTCATACCTAATCATAAATGATCTTGTACACTGGTATATTATAAAGATGCCCCTGAAATCCTATCATAAGTATAAACAAAAGCTGGTTTTCAGATACATAAAGCTGGAGGCTTGCAGGAGCACACATTGCTCACCTGGCTTTGAGTGAATTTTTGACAAAATAGGCCTAATTTGCATAATTACCAGAAAAACTAGGAAAACTAAAAATTTCATAAAATAACCTATATCATACATCAAACAAAACATAATTCTTTTGTCAAATCTAAGAAGAATGTATGTGAGCAATTCTTAGAAAAACAGATGGATTTGTATGGAGCATTTATGGATCTGGAGAAGGCATAGGATTGATAGAGAGGAATGAAATAAGAAAAGGTAACAGACACATGATGATGGATGGAGCTAATCTGTCTCATCATCAAAAATTGGAAAACAATACACTTTATAGAAAAAAGTATATGTTAACCAACTGACTTCAGCAATCCTTAATCCACTGTACACTCTTTGTGTGGGATATTTCCAAATATTTTAAACAATAAAACCTTAAGTGTGTTACTATAGTAAGTCTTACTACAAAATAATTCATTAAATAAAATGAACTACAAATTAAAACTGATGATAAACTGTTTATCTGTTCTACCCAATTATTTACTTAAGATGCTCCACTGCTAGGTGTAAAAGGTACACCAGGAGTACTGTCACACATATGTAGTGAGATCTGTGGCATTTTTGAAAGTGTTATCATATACAAATATATTCACTAAGAATCTTAATTACTAATATCTGTCATTCTGAAAGACTGTCACTACTTCACAGATTGATACATGGGAGGGTGAAAACTATGTACGGGCTTCCATGACATTTCCATATACACAAACTAGTGCACAGTAGAGAAAAAAATTAGCCTATATCATCAGTCAACACTGTGGGATGCCACCACGAGCATTAATGTCTATATATTTCACCTTGAGGCACAAGCAGGCAGTTCAAGAACTTTGTTTAATATGTGCCAGCTACAGTTAACAAAATATAAAATAATGGCAGCGGTGAAGGGATTTATGCAACTCATTTTTTTAGAGCTACAGTTAAAATACGAGCTAATTTTGCCTTAAAATTGAAAAACTCTGGCTTTTTGAAGAAATCTGTAAATCTAAGAACAACATTCATCTTGAATGGCAGTCAGGGCCACTTGACACAATTTTGGTATGAAGCTTTAAGAAAGATGTAATGATATATGGGAGAGGAGGGTGATGAAAGAGCTTGGAAAAGATTTTATGCTCGGATACTTGGAGAAATAGGGTGAAGAACAGCATAGAAAAAAAGTATACAGTACAAAACTTGGGGAGTAAGCAAGGAATGGAAGGTATTTAGGGAAGCACTGCTTACATGTGTGAGTGAACTGTGTTACATGAAGAAAGTGAGATGTGGCATTTGCAAAAAGGAAGAGAGTACTGGGATGAAGAATATAAGTTGCTAGTGAAAGGGCTAGAGCCATCTGGAGCAACTTTGAGAAAAATAAGGGTAAACAAATTTCTGCTGGCCTACCCACAATGCTTTCCCAGCAATGATTTACATCTATTTCACTGATATTTAGGTAAGTTATGTACAACATGACACCCTGATATGCAGCACAAATTTTTCATATATCATGCAGCATAATGTAAAAATATATCGCGAACTAATGAATGAGAAACACGATGAAAACATATGTTGCATGAGTGGGTAAGTGCCATAAGCACTGCCTATACAGCAATGATTTATACTTCCTTTACAGTATCAGGTATCTTGTGTACAATATAACAATAATAATAATAAGTCTATGAGCTTATGCTATCTGATGAACATATAAATGAGAAACATATGGTAAACATATTTCAACTGCACACATGCAATGGCACCTACAAAGAAATTATTCATACCAATAATGCATTAATTTAGGAAAGTTAAGTTCACCATGACAATATGCTATGCAGTGCATATGTTCATCTTACATCACACTGCATAATACAGAGAAATTACAATAGTTAGACAGTGAATTACAATGGCAGTCTCAGTGGTCAATCATTAGCTCCACTGCCATTCAGCTTGCTGTCTGCTTCTGTTACACCTAGGAGTAAGCAGCAAACAAATTTAATGATGGTATATTTCTATTATCATTTTGGCTACAAGGTGAGGACAGATGAGGATTTCATAAATTTAGTTGATTTCTTACAAGTGCACTACCTACTTTTACATAAATTGTTAATATTATATTTTAGCTCTGCAACAAAACTGGTTTTGGGAAATGACTACTTATGTTTTAGGTGCTTTACATGGTTTGTTGTGATTACAGAAATATCTGTGGAGCGTGATTTAGAGCATTAAATGTCACTGAATGATACTAAATATAA
Source organism: Panulirus argus (assembly GCA_038088735.1). NCBI lineage: Eukaryota > Metazoa > Arthropoda > Malacostraca > Decapoda > Palinuridae > Panulirus > Panulirus argus. The sequence continues at coordinate 11,123 of JAYMFT010249729.1, forward strand.
TGATAATGTAGTGTTAATGTAAAAGTACATAGTACAATTATAGAATTCAAGGGCACCTTCAAAAACCTCACATAAGCTTCCTAGCTCTGAAGATTTCTTAACTTTGAATATTCAAGTCAATATATACTAGTCATGCTCATGAAAATGCACGCTAACCCACATGTTGCTAGATGTCAACAAATAGACAAATAAGCAACCATCAGTTTTCCACCAGCAGAGGAATATAATGCTGGTAAATTTCTATTTTCATTTCTGCTACTAGGCGAGGTTTCCATAGGTTCTGTTTATATCTTAAAGGTGCACTGAAATAATTCACGATAAATAACCCCCGATACTTCACTTTACTTGGGTTGGATGCTCCTAGGGCCTTACACACAGGTCATGTGAAGTAGGTTGGAATCACATATGGCCTAAGTCATTACTTTTCTTTGCTCTCATTCATTTAAGTCCCAGACTTCTTTACTGGGATCTAAAGCTATGAATGGTTGTTAACATGAACATTACACAGCCATCTTGGGCAAATAATGAATGATCATTTGTTGAGGAAGCATGGCCATGAGACAGTATTTTGCTTTTTGCAAGTGAAAGGGAATGCATGATGTGTAGAGATAAAATTGCTCTAAAAATGCATTAGTGGATAAATGCATCATTATATACATGATTAACATCCCCTATATATACTGGAATGTGACATGTTGTCAACAAACTCAGCCAGAGCATATGAAGCAGCTGGAGAACCATGAAAAGGATAGTGGGGCCTGGTTGTGGATAGGGAGCAGTGATTTAGGTGCATTACATATGACAGATATATAATGGATCAGCAAACCAGGCTTTTCTTTGTTCCTAAGATACCTTGCCAGCATGGGAAAAGGCATAAAAGTATGAAAAATATGAATAACAGTATATCAAGAGATGCATTAGTGAAATATTGTATAAAAAGAAAGCAGTGAGTGTGTGGATGTTCAGACATGATAAATTGAGTTTAGGCATGGATTTACAATGCGTAGCATGCAGGACATGAAACTATATATTTTTCACATCCCAATTTCATTGTTTTTCATTCTTTTTTCATGCATTTTATCAAGTTTGATTTAAAGAAAAACTTGTATACAAAAATAAGCAGTTACTGTAAAACTGTGATTTAAAAAATAGTTTTTTTTAATGCACAAAACAAAAAATAAAAATTTTTATATCAAAATCTTATTATGTAAAACCCAGAACAAACCTGTGATAGTAGATACTCTAAGTAAAGGAAAGTATCTAAACAAACTTAACATATATATATTTGCATATATCATAGTCTTTAGGTGCTGAAAAAAAAATATTAAGTTAAAAAGAGCAGAAAATGGGATTTCATTGACACTGTGTTGCTCTGTGTGGAAATTTTAACAGTAGCAAGCAGTTTAACCCTATACTTTCCCTAATATACATAATCCCTATTGTCTTACTTCATATTGTTCAATAATACATATTGCTCTAAATCATGATCCACAGGTATTTCTGTGATCATAAGAAGTATACATACTCCCTAAAACATAAGTAATACTTTAAAGGTACTTAAAGCACCTAAAATATATGCCATACCCCAAACTTTGCCTCGATGCAGTAATAAAATATACTCTTAACCATTAACCACCATCTCATTTTCCATGATACACATAACCTTCATAAAAAACTTAATATCCTCACCTAATTAGCTTATCTAATATCCTTCAAGAAAATAAAATGCTCGAAATCATACTCTACAATTGGTACTGTATTCTCTAAACGCTACTCTAGTAATGCAGAACAAAATAGGCTAATATCCAAAGCTAAAATTGATGAGGAGAAAAATGACACATACAATTATTTCTCGTAAAACTAAAGAAAATGACTGATTCTATCATTCTACAAACATTATAAAGATCTAATTTAATGCATTCCTATGCACAGTCAAACTTATTCACATGCAGTATCTGCAATTTTTGACATTCCAGTGACTTACCTACAGATCTGTGCAAAGTGCACTTTGAACCTTATTTTCTCACCCTATTCTGAAATACATACCTGTTGCCAACAATTCTGCAAATTCCGAAAAGTTCCAAAGACAATGAATATAGAACTAAACTTTTTCAAACCCATAAATTTCAATAAGTAAATACATAATACTTTCTATCGCAAATGGGAAGAAATTTTAAACCTGTCAAAATCAGCTGAGCGAAATCCCTGACATTCATATATTTCTCCCTCACGTTTCTAATTACTTTTATATCCTTACTGTAACACGGTTAGCTTTCTTAAGCCTCGTCGTGATGAAACTTCTTACCTATGGTTGCTAAAAGGAACGTAGAGATTTAAACGACACTAAGCATCATGAGTCTGCGCTCCTGTTGTCATCCGGGTGAGATGCGAGATGCTCCTAGCATGTGATATAAGCTTTAATTTTTTCTTCCATTTTTCCCCCGAAAGAAAAAAACGCCGATATTAATTACAACCATTCTGTTGCGAAGGATGTTATACTTTAATTAGATTCCGTACTGTTAGCACTCGTAGTGACAGAAAAATTACAAATGTTTTACATTAAAAACCATCCTACGATAAGAGTATAGACGCCATACCCACCTGTTTCCAGAGTACCCTTAACTACATTGAGAATGGCATTGAAAACGGAAAAGCAGAGCTCTTCAGCAGATGGTTTCCAAGCTGCATAAAGCATGCAATCAGGTACTAACGTGATGTTTCCTTTCCTATACTCAAATACCGAAAGGATGATGTCATTTACATTTTATGGCAAATTGCTTTTGACAAAGGCAAGTTCGAATGAAAAGTTATCGGTTTGAGCTGAAGAAGATCAAACACTCACGGTGCTAAGTAACATCTTAATACAGTAGTAGACATAATGAGATCAATACGTTGCCCTATCATAGTCTTTTTTGGGTTGGGCAGGTGGTGCTTCCGTAAATTATGATGCATTTATTATGAGACTTCGTTTTGGATACAGATATTATTGTCAGTATATTGAAGGAGCTGATGACATTCCTTGTAAATTTTGGGGGAAGGTGGATTACCATACATTACAGCATTACATTATGGAATGTAACTGTATTGCTCAGTTTAGAAAGGTGCAAAAAGCACCAAAAAGTCTCCTGCTGAAAACAGTTATCCCACCTGGGTTCTTGCTAAACGTAAATATATGGAACATTTATAAGTTTATTGTTGTAAGATTAAAGTTGTCGACAGGTCTTAAGACTCCTTGCGGTTCAGACGGTATAGAGGTTAGTCAGCGGAGGCGCGGTGTGACAGAGCAGAGGCGACAGTGTTGTTCTTTGGTTGATCCCGGAGTCTTTTATACTTTTTCTCTACTTCCCATTTCCTACTATTCTTCTCCTTAGATAACCCCCCATCCCCACTCCTTCCAAAACCATCCCAACCTCTTCCATTCCCCATGCCTGACCCTCCAATCAACGCCAAGACTGAAAAAATCTCCACTTCAGCCACAAGTCAAGTCAAGGGCAGAGGCCTGGCACGTGCTCTGCATTTGAGGTTGTGTCTAGGTATTATTACGCTGTGATTTGAAACGTTTTATTGTTATTGATTTTCAGCTTTTAGTAGTTCAATACATTAATAAGTTAGTACTAATCACTTCAGCAGGATCAGATAGATAATCGATATTTTAATATTGCCGAAAATTTAGTTATGTTATTATATTGACAAAACATCCACAACGAAATATTGCATACCAGCCTCCACGGGAACAGACAGAATGTTGATAATGTTACGTAAAATAATCTATTTCCGTTGTGATAAATGCATTTACCTGCCCAGCATTCTAGTTGGTTTCTAAAAACTATAAAGTAATTTCCTTTCATAAGATAGCATTAACGATGATTTGTTCTTTATATATCAACACAATGAAATTACTCTACAGTTTAAACACAATAAAATTATTCTGCAGTTTATGATGAAAATGTTTCTTGGTTAAGTTTTTGACTTCACCGATGCTAAGAGATATGAAGCCTATCACTAAGTTTGAGTAGAGGTCTGTCATAGGTAAGGTTTCAGGGTTAGGAACGAATTTACTTCTCATTGAGGATAAGAATATGCTTCATCAAATTATTGTTTTACCACTGTCTCATGCTGAGTTTCAAGATCTTTGCTGGTGTCATTATCATGACTGGCCTCAGGCAACTTTATTTTTTTATACGAGTTTAGGAACGGTAACACGATTAGTGACAACGGCCTTCAGTCGCCACTAGCTCTTTGCTGACAATAGCCAACGTATGTTCATCCACGTTGCTTAGTGAGCGTTAAAAGCAGGGCTGCTCTGAGGTTCCTTATTGGCAGGTCAGTTTAACCAGTTTTTTTTTTTTATATCAATTTGATATGTTTTATATCTCGTTATTTCATTAGCTTTTTATTTTTTGTGTCGTTTTGCTGTCAATGTGTTTGTTATGAGTGCGCGTTATATGTGTATGGTGTGGTTATATTTTGTGGCCTTTTAAAGTTTTTTGTTACTTTTTACTTTAGAGATCTTGTGCTTCAGCCTGGGCTTTCC
>JAYMFT010249730.1:0-10924 GCA_038088735.1 Panulirus argus
CTCTCTCTCTCTCTCTCTCTCTCTCTCTCTCTCTCTCTCTCTCTCTCTCTCTCTCTCTCTCTCTCTCTCTCATACTAGCGGACGGTCGGCCTCACACTGCCGCCCTAGACATTGAAGCCCCCGGTCATATGGCAAATATCAGGGGAACATCTCTGTACGGGGCTCCGGCGATCACCCTGACCCGCCCGACTCGGCAATTAGCGTCAGGCCAAGCTTTAAATATTCCACTAGATCAATATTTCATACCTCCTTTGCTGCCCGCTGGCCATATATCGCGGGCTGGGGAGGGTGGGGGGTGGGGGGAGGCATTGTACGCGCGCGCGCGCGTGTGTGGCGGAGAGATGGGATAGGGAAGGAAGGGACAGCTGAGGGAAGGCAGAGGAGGGCATTCCATCGCAGAGGGATGCCCTCCTTGACCTGCGAGCTAAAGTGGGGGAGGGACGCGTCTGTGTGGTGGTGTGATATATGGGGAAAGAAGGAAGGTCTTGTGTGGTATGGTTGGTGCTGTGTGGAAAGTGATATGGGAGAGGAGGATGATGGGTGCTCTGTGTGGTTGTATTGGGTGAGATCCTGTGATATGGGACGGTTTTGTGGTGGAGGGGGTGGTGGTGGTTACGATGCCAGCTGCGACGTGGGAAGTTGTGGTATGGGGTTTAATCGTGGGGCGGGGAAGGGGGAGGGGGTAGTTACAGTACGGGAAGTTTTTTTTTTCTTTTTTTTTTTTTTTTTGAGTTCCTCGGTTTAGGCCTGTTGTGATTCAGAGGTGTTGTGTAATTTGGAGGTGTTCTGGTGCTGTCGGAGCACTTGCATAGGGGTGTTGTGTGGTATGAGAGATAACCCAGTATGGGGTATGGTTTAGCACTGTGATGCGGAAGTACTGTGTGGCGTACAAGTGCTTTCCCATGGGAGGCGTTTTGATATCTGGTGTGTGTGTGGGGGGGGGGGGGGTATGATTTAGCGTGGGAGTACGTAGAAACCGTGTGACACATGGGTGTTCAGCCATGGGATACGTCGTGGTTATGGGAGGGGCGTGGATTTTTTGTATGTGTGGTATGTTGAGTGTCGTCTTACTATGAAATGGGGACGGGAAATAGAAGAGTCTCTTCAGCCATTTTGTCGACTTGACATCGAGTGTGAAGCAAGGCGATGTGCGCCAGCGTAGACTCCGGTAAGCCAAATGCTCTGAATATTAATTCATGCTAATTCTCTATGGCGCAGCTTTACAGATGTTGCTTTCAGGAAGTACGGACATGCATCGCACTTTTTATCGCTGTCCGTTTTAATGTGCGCGTTATGGCCTCTCTGAATTTCAGTAATTCTTTATCCTGCATGATAAAATTTCGGTTGTTCTGTTTTCTCTTTTTTTGATTTTTCCAATTTCCTATTTCTTTTTTCTCTCTCTCAGTTCGCAAATGAACTTAGTTCTGACTAATGTCAAAAGACTGCTGCCTAAGACGTAAATCCCAAAGACAAAAATTTCCTCCTGCCATAAATCCCCCCCTGGGTATAATTCACTTAGACTCAAATCCCTCTGCCACAGGTTTAACTCGGTTTTAGGATTAGCAGCTTTACCCCCTTGCCGCTGCAGCTGCAGAGCCGACATGAGTTGTGCAGCTGGCTCTGCTGGGCAACCAAGTACCGCTGGTTCTGTGTCAGTTGGAGACCCTCCCCCCCCCCAAAAAAAAAAGAAAATAGAAACAACTAATTTACAGAAATCTAACACAACCTGACCTTACCTAAGCTAACCTAACCTAGCATGGCATAGCATGGCACAGCATGGGAGAGTATAGCCGAAAATAACTCAGCGTAACTAAAGGTAGCCTAACCCAAACCCAACCCAACCTAACTTGACGTAACCTAACTTTAATCGGAAAGAGTATTTGCCCGTTCCTGTTCCCATAACCATCGATTTCCCATCGAACATGTTTCCCCAGTAACGAAATTATGCTTTACCTAAAAGTCATATGCTGGTTTTAAAGTATAGAAGTTAAGGATTTTAAAAAAAGAAGTTGTTATAAAGTAAATGTGTCATCACTCTAAACTTTGCAACAGGAGTTGCATCTGGTTAAAACAAAGCATCACGCTCATCACACGGAGACGTGGAGGAGTCGAAAAGGTTGAAGGATATGCGTCTATTCTCCCTTTTTGCGATGTTACGACTGAAAAAGTTTTCAGTCGTCAACAAGAAAGGAAGGATTGTGGACGTGGAAAAGAGGAGAAAACTGAAGCTGTAAAACCTCTGCTGGGGATTTCACCCCCGGAGGAAACAGAAAAGTTGCGCGTCGCCGGACTGGTGGGTGGCCCAAGCCTTCCCCGTGTGTGAGTAACAGCCGTGAAGGTTTTGACAGAAAGAAGTAATCGATTGGGAATCACTCCCTCATGTTTATGGAAATGGAAGAGTTCGTGAAGGTAGTAATTTTATGTTGATGGATCGGGTCTGCGAATATCATCACCCTTTGCACTGAGATATCACTTTACACACACATACACACACACACACATACACACCAGGTAAGTTATACATCTGATGTGATGCATAAATTATGCATTAGATGTGATGTATGATTTTCCTCGGTGAAACGTCAGACCCAAACGGGCCACAGACAAGCAGAAATAATACTTTTGTCGAAAGAAATTGTTAAAATTTCCCATACGTCCACATTTGTTTTTGAAATAGTCACCCATACACCCCTATACTTTTGATGTAGAATCACCCATATATACTTACACTTTTGATTTAGTTAGCCTCATGTACATATACTTTTGATTTAGAGTCACACTTATGTCCTTATACTTTTAACTTAGAGTCACGAACGACCTGATATATACTTTTGATTCATATAGACTTCCTATGTTCATATAATTTTGATCATACATTAGAAACATTGCAGTGAAAACCAATCTATGCTGTATACCTGTCCCCTGATGTATTGTTCCATTGTAATTATATCCTTGTCTTGCCCCGTCAGGAAATTGTGTAGTGACGACTGAAATTCCCATTCAGAGGAAGTCACGCATGAATGCAAAGCAATATATTAATGACGTTGACCAAAAGTTTTAGTTTCAAATATTTTCAACAAATTAGTGTGCTGTGTGTGTGTGTGTGTGTGTGTGTGTGTGTTTATACCAAATTAGCAATTACAGCCCGCCCGACAGAAATTACTCTAAAACGCTTTGTCATCTGTAACTTTCAAGGTAAACGTTTGATTATCATTCAGATTGCTTGTAGATTGGTTATTCATAATGCTCTCGTGTGCCTTGCTGGGAATCAGGCGGCTGAGCCGAGAATCGTCATGACTCACACGATTCTGATTCTCAGCACAGGGTTGTAGGTACTGGATTAGCTAAGCAGCCTCCGTAGAATAGGTTTTGGGGCCTGGAAGACTCCATGATGATTGGGTGTTGTGGTTTGGGATTTTGTGTGAAGGGGATGGTGAGGTGAGGGAGTCTGTTTGGTAGGGGTAAGTCATTGCATTGGAGATTATAGGTATGGGGTTGTTGCATGGGGTTGTGGTAGGTGCATGGAAGTGTTGTGGTTCAGGGTACAAGTGGTAGGCTTGTGGGAGTGTTGTGATATGGGGTAGTGTTGTGTAAGTGTAGGAGTGTTGGGGTTATTTGATATAGGGTTGTTAAGGTATGTTGTATTAAGAAGGGTATTGTGATTTGGGGATTGTTGTCCCGTGTAGGTGTTGTATTAGAGGTTGTGGCTGCACGTGGAATGTGGTAAATCAATAATCATTGGAATGGCAAGTTGTATCGTGGATGTATTTTCGTATGGGTGTTTTTGTTGGTGTGTGGGGGGGGGGCCGGTTGTGGAATGGGGGGTATGACATTACAGAAATACCCTGGTAATGCTAAGGTTGGTGTTGTGGAGGAGATGTCTTGGTATGGACTGGCAACTGCGGGCATCGTGAGATGTGATGGAAGCGCTGAGGAATGGCATAAAAAGGATTTCATTCGCGCTCCGGGACACGATGTGTATGTCATAATGCTTGCACAGTCAGTTTGTGCGGTGCTTGTATTGATGAGCGTCCGCCTGCCTGCCTGCCGCACCTCTTTCCTCTCCCTCAGGACTCCTGAGGGAGTACTGCACCACAAACATTGTTGTCGAGCCCAGTAAATTCTCCCGTTTTATGAGCGTATTCCTGCACCGCTCGCCCCCCTCCTCTTCCTCCTCCTCCTCCTCCCACCGTGCCACTTTCTCTCATATTCTCTGTCTCTCTCTCTCTCTCTCTCCCTCTCTCTCTATCTCCCTGCTGTGAGCGCTACGCGCCAGCCCTGCCTCTTGGCATGATCTCGTCCTGGGTTCTCGTAGGTGTGGAGATACTCCGTCTCCGTCGAGTTTCTGTACGCGAGGCAACTTGAAGCAGTACCTCGGCCCAGCTCTCGCAGAGGCTTTACAACACTCCCCGCTCCAGGACCGTGGGTGCCGATGATGACACCGAACTCCCCACGTCGGTTCCCCTACCTCTCGTCCGGACATCGTCGGTATCCGAGGCGGGGATTGATGAAGGGAACAGACACGCTAGACCCTTCAGTCATCATCAGGTAACCTCACCGAGGGGGGCGCGACTCGAGTAGAATAGCCCAACCTTTACTTCGGGTAAAAGACACACAGATTAAGGACTGACGAGAATTATCCTAATATGAAAAAAATTAAGAATAAAAAACTTTCTTCTCTCCAAACATATAAACTTAACCAACAAGCCGCCACGCCTCGGGAAAAGTAAAAATGAAGTAAAAAAAAAAATATTCACGCGGTCAGACAATGTCCAGATGAGTTACAGAGAGACGCACGAACGAAACAACATGATCATCAGGCTGGCCAAGAACTTGGACCTCTAAAAGGCAGTAAAGCAAGCAAGCAAGCAAGCAAACAACACAAGTCCAGGTCTCAGACTTCCAGCCCAGACAGGAGAATATCCAAGCAAAATTCGGGTGCAGGTAACCACACAAACACACACACACACACACACACACACACACACACACACACACACACACACACACACACACACAGCAGCAGCAGCAGCAAACCACAACAAGGCACACAAATAATAGAACAATATGAATAAATAGTAAATAAACGTGGGTACCGCCCCCCTGTGGTAGCCCGTGTATTGTTCATCAACAAAGCTAATCTGATTCTTTTCTTGGAGTCGCGTCAGCTTGAGAGACTATCAGATCGTCCGGCCCAGCGCTGCCAATAGGGAGGATTTCGTCCGGGCCCCTCTCACCCGGACGATCGTTATGGCTCCCGTCTCTTCGGACGAGAGTTGCTTGGAGAGGCGAAGCGACGGGGCTCTTGTATGTGAGTGTGTGTGTGTGTGTGTGTGTGTGTGTGTGTTTGTGTGTGTGTGTGTGTGTGCGTGTGTTTCGTCTCCGGTAGATTTTCCAGAGGATATATTTATTTTCTGAAGGTTTTAGAGGGTTACGTGGGACGGGTTGTAAAAATGCTATTTTCTTTTTATTTTCTTTTTTTTTTTTGCCGGTTTTTTGATGAAGTATTATTTTGTTCTGGCAGTATCTCTACCCTTCATGGAGAACATCTACCGAGGGATTCGTGCTGAAGGACTCAGATCGTAACCTGCGGGGCAGGCAGGAATTGGGGGAAAAAGGAACTGTATGTGTGTTAATCGTAAGGACGTGTTTTACGAATCGTGCGAACGCAGGAGGATGCAGGGTCCTGACGGTGCAGGACCGAGGCTTGAACTCGAGGGTAGGCCACACAACATGTCACACAGGCCACGCATTGTCATGCAGGGTCGTCTTGCTGTGTACAGAGATACACACACACACACACACACACACACACACACACACACACACACACACACACATACGCCGTGGTTCACTCCAGGCACTGTGTGCAAGCACGCCACATCCAGCCCCTTGGACCGACCTCCCCCACGTCCCACAGCTTGGCGTAGGCTGCACGCGTGAATGTCACACAGCAATGTGGATCAGACGACGCAGCATGCTGCAGACCCCCGTGTCCTGGTGCAGGCCATATGTCACGATGCTGGGTTCCGCTTCATTGTGCAGGATTTACTGCGTGATGCGAGACCTCCGTCTCTCTCTCTCTCTCTCTAGTAGCTGGTAGGCAGCCATCGACCAGGGAGGTACTACCCGCCTGGGTATCGGAGGAAGTATAGTAACGTCTTCGCATTCGACCCCGCTCGTGAGCCGCTGGCTTTCAGTCCACAGACACTTGATCTCTCCATCTCACGCATAACACGTAACTCGCTCGACTCGCTTCTTCGTAACTCAATACACGCCTGCTGTGAGTGCTGGGCGCTAGTCCTGCCCTCTGGCAATATTTAGTTGCAAGCAGTAGCGAGTACTTTCTCTGTTTCTCTCGTTCTCTCCCTTGTCTCTCCCATTCTCTCCGTTTTGCACTGGAACAACTTATGCCTACATCCAATAACCTGGACGTGTACCTATTTTTTTTTTTATAAGGAGGCAGAGAGGGTAGGGAAAATCAAGAGGCTGTGCCAGACAGTTTACACACACCCTCTGTGATAGTCTTCGGGATACGTGTGTGTCGCCTTCGGGATACGGAAAGAGATCCTTCGTCGTGCTGGACAGGAACTACCGTCGGATGGCTCCTGGTAGGTGCTGGTGGCATCACTCTGTGGATCTAGAACCCGGGTACCTTTTCTTCAGAGTGCGACGCCGGTAATGTTTTCCACTCCCTGCACTACAGTCATATCCGGTCAGCGGAGAGATAGTCTCATTTGGTTAGTGTCCTTCACGATCCTTAACTAGAGTCCTTGGAGGTAGTGTATATATATATATATTGTCGGAGCCTAATTCCCTCGCCGTGTCCGCCGCTCGCAGGGAGATAACCCAGAGTTGCAGCTGTTCCGCTCGGCGACTGGCTAGCCACCTTGCGCAGGCTCTTCTTGTTTACCTTGCGTCGCTGGATGTCTCCTGTGCCTTGACCAACCTCTATATTTAGCTTCAGCTGCCTCTCCCTAACTCCCTCTGCCTCTCCCTCTCTTTCTCTCTGCCCACCGGTAGCCAGAGAGCAAGTCTGGGCCGAGTGCTCGATCACACGCTGCCAATGGGGTAATATATTTGATCTGAGGGGACCAGCACGTGATCATTGAAGGCGGACGCTTGTTTATGGCCGTCACTTGTATGCAACAGAGCCACCAGTCGGTAGCAACAAGCCACGGGGCACCGGTCTCCCTTATCCCATAGCCGTGTTGGGCGGATAGTGTGTCGTCGCCCCCTCGCCTCTCGTGTTGCCATTGTGGCGAGCAGGGCACTCCTACTCCCATCGGAGGCACCGAAATGTTTCGGGAGGCGATAAGCGACGGCAGAGCGCGGAGTGGAGCAGGCCAGACGCTACCCGGGTCGAGAGAGGAGTCAGAAACGAAGTGAATGCACATAGTTTCGTAGATCAAACATGGCGTGGCTATTGCCAGAACCTAGCAAAGGCCTACCGATCGTTTCACCGAGGCCACCGTTATGTTGGATAAGTCTTGGGTCTGTGATTCGCATCGAGTACTGGCTTACGTACACCCGAACCGTGCCGCAAGGGCGTGTACGCTGGAGGAGGCGAGGTTCAGGTTTTAGCCCCGGCGTACAAAGGGAAGGGGCCACGACGTCTTCATAGTCCGGGAGGAAGACGTCAGTGGAGTGGACGTGTATAGCCCCCACTAAAGCACACACCACCACCGCACCGCACCGCCCCCTCCCTCGCCCCCTCGTCGTGTCATGCCTCACCGTGGAGTAACAACCAGCAATCTGTGCCATACTTATCGGGCCTTGTATCGGCCAGAAATGTTGCCGCGGTGACCACTAAACCCGGATGATTAGGGTTCACGAAGCAGTGCGTTAGCTCGGCCCACATTAGTAACGAAACCCCGCGAGACCGGCGGACAGTACGCTGATAAAGCCTTCCTCTCCTCCCTCCCCCGATGACGCGCGGCGGCAGTGGTGGTGGTGGTGGTCGCTGCAGCTGCTGCAGCGAGGGGCGTCTTTTGCCTCGCCTGTTGGTGGATCGCCCTGCAGGGCGGGGCCCCCTTCGCCTGTATCTTTATGGGACGGTGGTACAGTGGGATCTTGTTGATGGTACCGTGGCGAGCCCCGATGAAAGGTAGATATCTGCATGGTACACGTGTGTGTACTTGTGTGTGTGTGTTGTGTGTGTGTGTGTGTGTGTGTGTGTGTTAGAGAGAGAGAGAGAGAGAGAGTATAGTAATAAGCGATAGAGAGAAGGTGGGGAATAAAGAGAAAAAGAGAGGAAGTGGGGGGAGTGGGGGGGGGTGGTGTAGGTGGTGGCTGTGGTAGATTAGGTGGAAACTCCCGCTTCGATGAGCTGTTCAGACGCCTTTCATGGCCGGTTACGCCGTCACGGGACACAGGAGAGCACGACCCTTGAGCACGAGGGTACGAACGACCCTTGAGCACGACCCTAAATCACGCGAGATTTGCGACATCTGGGTATGGCGGCGCGAACTCAGACCCGACCTTTAAAGGGTAGGTCACGGGGTCACTCCATCACTCCCTAAAATCAGTTAAAAAAAAAAAAAAAAGCCCACTGGACGTGGTCATTAGCCAGTCAATACTTAAGGTCATTAGCATATAACGTCAGTCCCGCGTTAGTCAGGTCATTAGAGTGTTGTTAAAGCGAGGCGACTTAAATGGTGGCAGGAATTTGCATAAACTCGGTGTAATAGTCTGGATTAACGTATTTATTCATTACAAATTAACAGGCGTTCTCTCCCTGCGGTCTTTTTGATTGGAAATTCTCGCGCAAAATGAAAGGATTATTCCCTTGCTTGGTTTGTCCGTCGGCGTAACAGTTAAGCAGGCAGAGGTGTATCCATTAAGTTTAGTGTGTTCTTTATATACAAATCCTTGATGTCTAGTTACTTTTTCTTCTGGTGTACTGGGTTTAAAAGTGGCACAGTGTTGTTCTCCTCCTCTTAAACGTTTTACGTTAATCGAAGGTGATTGAGTCACGAGACGCATGGTGTACAAGGTCATGAACATAGCGTGCAAGGTCATGAAAATAGTCCACATGGTCATGAAACACATGGTGTACAAGGTTATGAAACATGATGAGCAACGTCATGAAAAAAAAACAGTGTACAGAGTCATGAAACATTATTACAGGGTCATGCAAGAGTGTACAAGGCATGATGAAACATGGAGTACAACGTCATGAAACACAGTGTACGTGGTCATGAAACGTGAGCGCACAAGGTCATGAAACGGTGTACAAGGTATGTACGAACTGGAAATTTTGTTACGTATTACTGGTCTTCCAGTGAGCTTGGACGAGCCGGACGAGTGATTATGATTCACCGTGAGTCTGGGATATACCGCATATGCGTGAACTCGCGTACTTCCGGGCGCCCACGCGTTTGCAGCGTGTTGGCAAATCACGCCGGAAACTGTGGCATTATTTTCCAATTTTACGCTCGTGCGTTGGCATACATATGCGTCCGTCGCGCCAGTCGTTTTGTATTTTGCGAGTTTGTGTCCGATTGTGTCCGTCGATCATGTTCTCGTGTTTGTGGGCGTGTGTTCCTATATTTGTACCGCACTGATTTTGTATTTGTGAGTATATATATATATATATATATATACATATATATATATATATATATATATCATTTCATTCAATCCTCGTCATGCCACACTGAATCGTCGTCTTCTTCTTCCACTCTTCCTCCTCCTCCTCCTCCTCGTACCCTTCCCACTTTTCCCTTTACCTAAACCGACAGAAAACAGAAAATGTAGACCCCGCTGCACTCAGTGTTTGATTAAATTGTCCAGCAGCAGGATCAAGATTGCCAGCCAGACGCTCCGGCGGCCTGACAGCTGCGCGATAACCCGCATATGTATGTGACGCCCCTGATGGGGGGGTCCCCCCCCCTGCGCTGTACCTGCCCCGCTAAGAAAGAGAGAGGAGGGGAGAGGGGAATAAAAAAAAGGGAGAGAGAGAAAGAGAAAGAGAGAGAGAGAGAGGGGGGAAATATTCGCGCAATCCCACGAAATGTTCCGTACGTCACACCTGGGATTGTTCGTTTAAGGTAAAAGAGATTGCCGCTCCCGTCCCGCGTTCCTTCGGTGTATTGCAGAGCGTTTGTCTTGTATTGTCTGGCTGCTTTTAAGCGTTAGGGGATGTCTCTGTACGCACGCACGTGTCCTTATGTGTGTGTGTGTGTGTGTACAGACACGTAAGCTTCTGTGCGGATGTTTACCGGTCTCAAAAGCTGCTCGAGGTTTTAAGCTGGGAGAGAGAAGTCACCTTTATCTTTTTGGCGAGGCTGTGTCATCGGGGACTTCAGTCTCCTCTAGAGGACTCTCCTCTCTTCAAAGAAGAAGTCCGTCACTTCCCCTAGCCGCTGGGAAAGCTGCACTGCGTAGCCTTAGCCCTGGGCTGCAGGATCCTCCAGAACGGGAGGTCTTGGGCAACGCCAGGACCTCTTTTACAGAGAGGGGGTTTCATCAGTTTTCCTTTACCCCCATCCAGCGCATGGGGTATACAAACCCCGGGTGGAGGTTCCGCCGCTGTAAACGTTAACGCGAGTGTACTGAAACATCACGTGAATCAGCGGACGCCTCGTATAAACACAGGTATAGCATTACGGGATAACAAAGCGGTAGCAGGATATCCCTGTGTTGCAGGCCGGCCAATTGTTTTGCCAAAAGGAGATACTAGCAAATGGTGGGTGTATTGAACCGTTGGGAATATTTTTAACAAACGAGTTTAATTGATTGGATCAGAGTTGTTCAATTCTTAAAGGGGTAATTACTATTACTTGGGATCGTGGTGGACTGTTGTTGTTCATGATGTCTTTTATTTCTAGTCGGGGGTATTTTATTTGAGCTTTTTGTTTTCATATATATATATATATATATATATATATATATATATATATATATATGATATATATATACT
>JAYMFT010249752.1:0-10923 GCA_038088735.1 Panulirus argus
TTGCTCTTATTCACATTTACTCTCAACTTTCTCCTTTCACACACTTTTCCAAACTCAGTCACCAACTTTTGCAGTTTTTCACTCGAATCAGTCACCAGTGCTGTATCATCCGCAGACAACAATTGACTCACTTCCTTGGCCCTCTCATCCCCAACAGACTGCATATATAATCTTCAAATCACCAGTTTTGACAATTTTCTACAGACAGGTAATGAGACCCATCTCAGGACCAGCACAAATATTCGGCACTCAGCATGCCATATTAACAAACCATGCATATCACTTTACAGCCGTGATTATACAATTCAATCAATGTATCAGGTACGATACTCTTCGCCAGCTGTTCTTTCATAAAGTTGTTAGCCTGATGTCGGAGGCGTTAGCTCGCGAGCTCAGTTAGGAAAACACCTTCTTATAGCAAGCTTAGTATTTAGAACAGAGTCTGTAAGTTAGCAGATGTAGAGAAAATCAGTAAGATTCTGTTCCGCTTTTATCACTAGAAAAACCGGTCATGGAATATGTAAGTGTAATGAAAGAGAAGAGAACAGGTGGTGGAAGATAAAATTCATAGCGGGAGAAACATCCAAGAAAGAATAATGAAGGTTACATTGGCCCACTTTGCCTTACCATGTGTCCCCACCACTCACTCTGCCTCGCAGTGTGTTCCTACTACCCACCCTGCCTCACCTTTTGTCCCCACTATCCACCCTGCCTCACAATATGTGTTTCCATCACCCACTCTGCCTCACTATGAATCCCTTACCCACCTTGCCTCGCCTTGTGTTCCCACCACCCACTGTAAGCCTTGTTTACCCCACCCCAACACAAACACACACACACAAACCTTTTTTTCATAGGGTGGTTAGAGGAGAGGAAGATGTGGGACACCGCCTCCCCATGTGTCCCATCCGTCTTCCCATGTGTCCTCTCCGCTTCCCCGTGTCTCCCCATTCATGCTGCCTCATCATGTGGCCCCGCCCCCTGGCCGTGGAAAGGTATATATTTGAAGGCGCCAAGACATATCTCAGTGTCGCTGACAACACTGGGAACGCAAGGTAAGAGTCAGCACGCCGAAGACATTTGCTCCCGCCATCGCCTGCACATCTCTCAGGTACTTGCAGAGCTTCCGAATCTTTTCCATTCTTTCTAGAATATATTTCTATTTTTTTCTTCGTCTTCTGACAGCTATTTAACCTCTTTCATGTCCTCCTTCTGTTCCATCTGACTTTGTTTTTTCAACTCGACACCAAATTCTTTTGGTTTTCCTCTTATACTCATGCCTTGCTGTGTCTATTTCCAGGTCAAGTTTCCCATAGGGTCTCGTCTATACTTTCTCTGGTACTTCCTTACCACCAGTGTCTCTAGATTTATACACTGCATGATACCTTTGCTTTGGTTACACAGATATCCTGATAGCATGTTGTTATAGTATGTGAAGATATTTAGCACTGGCAATGTATTTTCGCCTGTAGCCCTCTGTAGGTCATGTGTGTTGGTTCATAAAGATCTGAATGTATTTTAAGCACCTGCACAAACTGACCTCATTTTCCTCAAGTTTATGCTTGGCACAACTAGTGTGTCTCCTTGTGCTTAGATTCTACTACACTCGCCATCTTTCCAGTAAAATGAAATGGATACATGCCATAGACCAGGATGTGTTTGTTTGTGTGTGTGTGTCCATCCATTCATAAGAATAAAGCCATGGTACAGTCTCCCCAAAAAGTATCGGCCCCCCGGGCGTGAAGTTTTTAATAATCTACAGCAGGTCGACCGAGATTAACACTTGACTTTGCTGCCAACCTGACGCAGTTGTTATTTGCATCAGGGTGCTGCGAAGTACAACACTTCCCATACCCATTGCACCACTAAAGGAACGAGATTCATACCGGCTGGCACCCTCTTGCCTCCTCACCCTCCCCTGCCTCGATTGCACACACCTGAAGGAACTTTCAGTCGGAAAACTTCACCTTAATCAACTGTTGCTCACGCCAGTCCCTGTATTTCTTCGTAATTGCGAGCCGTTTGTGTTGCATTTCCTTCGTAAGCAGGGTTTTGGCATCTGGCTTGCGTGAGGGAATGTTGAGGTCCTTTTACAGACGAAATTGGATGGCTTTTTGAGAGACGTTTCTTAGAAGTTTTGGCTTGCTTTTCTTGAGTTTGGCGGCTAAAATGCAGGGATTGCTGGAATACCTCTTGTCTTACGACGTTATCTGTAGATCTACAAGTATTTCTTGGGCGATAAGGGATACATTTTGGTGGTGGGATGACGTTTTCAGGGAGACCATGGGCGCTGGCAAGTAGCCACCTGATACTGCGTTCTAAGCGCCCAGTGCGCCTAGAAATCTCACGTGTATCCACATTTTCATACTTCCAGGCAAGAATTCGGGGTTTTCCCTTAAGAAGGTAAGAGCCAACCATCTTGAAGCACAGTGGAAGAAATATAACTCGTAGAAGTGAAATTCCCAAAATGAGGTGGCAACCAGGTTGAGTAAAGAAAAAGCATCCACTCCATAAAGATAGCCTGAAGCACACTGAGGCTGGTCGCAGCTTGCGGGTAATGACACCGTTAGAAACACTAGTCTCAGCAACCAGATGTACGATGATTTCGCCATGAGAATGTCATGTGCTTGTACTCACAATAAACAGCCGTGTATCGCCTCTGTATCGTGGACAAAGTGTTTTGCGGCCGCTGTGGTAATCTCGCACACTGAGAACATGGATTATACAGAGGGCATCCACAGATTTAGAAAGTTGTATTGTAGGAGATAATGTTCAAGAAATGGGCACCAGGAGTACAAGATTCCCTCTCCGCATAGTTCAAATAAGTAAATACAAGTAAGTATTTAATCGCACACACCTTTGGTAAGAAACGCATGGAATGACTGCTTGATGGGTGGTTGAGCGGTGGCGATGTCAGCCCCCCCTGGTATGTCGTATGTTTTCATTTTTCTTGGTGGTGGAGGACCTCTGGCGCTATCCTGTGATCATGGCGTCTAGAATATTTCAACAGTAATATTGATAATTGAAATATTTCTCAGTTGCTACGGGAATCTTAGTAAAGTCTTCATAGATTTTATCTATCTCACTTTCATAGGTAAGTTTCAGTGTTATGATGGACCACACATTTTCCCTGATCACAGCCCTCCCCACTATCATTTTTTTTTAATATTTATCACACTCCAAGCACACTACCCCGAACCTCAGGTCACTCTGAATGTAGTACACATTCATTTCTCAACGAAATCATTAATACCCCCAAACGATTCAGGTGAGGGCTTAGTATTTCATGGCTTTCGGGAGAATGAATATGGAAGGTTTGAGGTGCGTCTACGGCTGGACCCGTAGACACAGTCGGACGCCAATCGCTCAGCAAGTTCTTAAGCAATCGGTCGGTGTTCCATAGTACTGCTCGCTACACCCATTATCATACCTTATACCTTTCACGTTGCTGAATGTCTCTGATTACCGAGTGACGCTGTGAATAACGTTTACTTAGTATGGTTCTTGATAATAAAGAGAGGGGGATATGTTTTATGGACTGTCGGGTGTTCTTTTCGTGTCATGACACATAAGGAAGAGAGAGAGATATGGTTTGTGGGAATATACTGAATGCCGTACGAGAACCGTGTGGTAAGTAATATGGTAAATATTAAAAACGCATCCTGATGTAATTTTTTTTTTCTTTGGTTGAATGACAGTAGTCCCTTCCGTCCTTGATACGATGATATTTAGACCAGTGACTCAAGCAAGGAGGAAATTCAAACAACTCTACCTATAAAGATTGCGAAATATGAACTACAACCCTTATGACATTTCATTAAGACGTATGGCCAGGAATTCTTGCTTCAAGCACTTACATAACTGGCAAGTGTTGGTATCACGAACCTTGCACATGCTGGTACCGAAGGAAAAAGGTGATCCTGCATTTTTTGTAAAGTATATTTCTTTTCAGACGTTATGGTTTCTGGATTTCCATGCGTGTCCACAATGAAGGCATTAAGAAATGACATCATCTCTCTCCGAGATCATTATTTGTGTTTTATAGGAAGAGTTTTACACACGTTGCCCCGTCTCTTCTATATATATCCATTGCTTTGCTATGTGTGTAAGCACACAATGTCCCAGCCTAAGCCAGAGGAATATTCAACGAACCAGCCCAGAGGGTTGGATGTGGGCTGACTGTTGCCACATCCAGGATTCGTAACCTCATGTAGGCCCGTGCTGAATCGTGGCCAGTGGCTGTATGTTCACGCATGCGACATGACTGTGTCATTTTAGCATCAGTGAATCCCTCTTTGTATATCCAAGACTCAGCACAAGAAGGGAGGGGAAGCCCCTTAGGGAGGGAATATTAGGAGGGAAACCCCACCACCCTAACCCACCACCACCACCACTTACCAGATGGAGCACCCCAGAAATTTTGATTACATGCTCATACTGGCATGTATACACGCTAAGTCCTTCATAAGATGCAATGGAGTGTATCAGCACAATCGCTGATGGTATCTGGCACCTAATTAACAGTAATAAATGGTAATACGAACGTATTCTTATGTCTAATTCTTCCTCTTCCTCAGGAAGGCCATCATAATTTTCCGCAGTCAAGTTTGACATATGTTCACGATTTCTAGCTTAGTGACCGTTCCGATGTCGGTAACCAGTATTTACAGAAAGAAAAGAAAAAAACTCAACCTTATTATACGCTATATCGCCGAAATTGCCGTTGTTATTATTACAAGCGACGCTTACTAGTAGTCAATGGAAATGAAGTGGCGCGAGCAAAAAACTACGATGGGGGCTTCCCCCTCGGGTTCCCTTCCTAAGGAAGAATGTATTCCGTTTTGTGTTGACTCGCTGACGTACCCGTTTGTTGTTTCTCTGTAATCGCCAGTGAATATTTAGATAACGAGTCCTGAGGAAAATTTTGATGGACCAACTGGAACGGTAGGACTTTATGAGATACTGGTCGACTCCCAATCGCAGTCACAAAAGACAACGTATGAAAGATGAAAGACGAGGCAGTCAGGGATAGAAGGAAAAATAATGTAGGAAATTTGAAGACGTTCGCCAGGTCTTATTATGGTAAGTACATTACGTCTAATGTGAGGTCAAACAAACTCAGTAAGAATTAACACTTCGAGAGGATGTTCAAAAATACTTGATTGGTGGTTATGACTTGACGTTATCATCCCTTATTGGCTATGGCAGACGATAGTCCTAATACCACAAGCGCAACCAAACAACCAGAGAGTTTATGGGTCCTCACTCTTCCTCGAACGTCACATCCATGTATACGCAGAAAGGGAAAGCTAAGCCTCATACCACCTGATGGTCCTGTCTACAGCAACATTCTCCTCACTGAATTTATGTTACTTTACCTTCGACAGGGAGCTCCTCGTCATTTTACCCCGTTCCCCATTGGACCCGTTCCCCATTGGAAGGGTAGCCTAGCTAAAGACTTTGAGGAAATGGCAAGCGCCCTGATTGTGTAACGTTAGATACTTGGAATTCAGGCTGGCATTTTGGTTTGGAACTACAGGTGCGGTGCGTCTACACCTTGGCCGATACAAATATGTGGAGAAGAACAAAGTAAAGCGGATTGGTGTAACAGACTACATTTTAGGGAGCACGAAAGCCAAACGCATCCTTGCTTTTATTGGTTCATAGACACTGATGCCTTGGGGCAGACAGTCTCATGAAAAAATGAACGATGATCATCGAATATAAAAAGGGTGTGGAAGCTGCCAGCTTTCCATGTCAGTGCCTCACTTTAGCTGTTCAGGAAGGGAATATGAGCAGAGCTGACTTGATTCCCATGCTGAGGAACTGGAGGAAATCAATCGTATATGATTTTTCTCTTTTTTAAAGATTTTCTGATGAAACTTTTTCTTAACTCGTTCGATATATCCCAATTGAAAACAAAATATCTTGGATGGCTTTAGAGAATAAATTCCTTATTTCCCCTGTAATTTCTTTCTTTTTTCTCTCTCTCTCTTTCGTTATGCACACGCTCATAGTTTTTGCTTCCGAGAACTAGTTGCTTTGTGTTCCCGTTATCAGCAAGCCACTGCGTCGATGTGATTATGTATGGTCGTTGACAACTCGAGAATAGACCGATGTGAATGTCTGTTTCTGGCGCTCTACAAAGCAATAAGGAAATATTGGAGTCCTATGGAGCGTGAACTTTGGAAAGGTCTTCGATGAGTCTGTACTCCTTCCCTTCCACTGACGGTGATACAGCCATATATAAAGTGGTTTCTCGCCCGCGGTATAACCACTTGCAAGTGGAGTCCGGTAACTCCTGTTGTCAAGTAAGCATTTTACCAACGATCCCCGCTCCTCTCTAGTGAGATGTCTGCTCGTGGTCCCTGCCACCATGGTACGTACTTGTCTGGCTGCTGCTTCTCACAGTTTGTATGTGGAGACTGGCCACACGAGGACTGACCGTTATGATTCCTCCTTTCCTCGTACAACGGGGCTGTAGAATTCTCTTCATATAACCTTTTTTTAAGAACCAGATCTTCAAACATCTGAAAAGTTTGATAATGATTTTTTTTATTCTTTTTCTCATATCCTATAATCTTGTCATCCAAGAGGACTATGAGCAGCTGAGTTGGGTATGACCCAGTTGCCTTGTCTGGGACTCGAGCCCGAGCCCTTGAGATCCATGAGTCGTGGTCTTGACGAGTAGGTTATTGATGATTGTGTATGTGTTTTATATGATGATTTATTCAAGTAACTGTGTTGCTTATACGGTAATGGAAACATATTCTGAATGGGAGCTTGTGCTTGTGTTGCGCGTACTGTAATTAGGCTATGTGTCTATTTGCCAGGTACCAACAGATACCATGATGGAAGTGTGTCTGTTTTGCAAATAATGTAATGAGACTATTGCAGTTACCGTGATGTGGGACGAGTCTGTTTCAGGTACAGCTGTAAGCCTTGACGTTGCAGGTACCCTCTTTAAAGAAAACTATCCGTGTGTTTCAGGTACCGCCATGAGACTATGTGTCTGTGTTGCAGGTACAGTCATAGAAAAAAAAACCATCTGTGTTTCAGGTACAGTCATGAGACTACGTGTCTGCGTTGCGGGTACCGTTATGCTGCCCGTAACAGCGTGGATGGTGCTGGCCATTGCCGCAGGTGTTCCTCACACTGCGGCCATCACACCAACAGTCGGTAAGTCACACAGACAACAGCCAGGCTCTTAAGACTGTCAGCAGCTTGAACGACTGCTGGCACAAAATGGAGAAATTGAAAAATTAAAAAACTTTAAGTGAAGCGAGTGTCAAGCCGCTACTATGGACGGTTTTTAAGAGATATGAGGAAAAGTAAAAGGAATCAAGTTGTTGGATAAGGTCGACAAGGCTTTGTTTGTGCCGGGGTAGCAGTGATTGCATGATGCAATAAGAACTTCATGCACGTAGCGCGTGTGTGTGTTGCAGAGTTATGCTATATATGTCCAGTCTTTTGTTACTGTGAGTGAGCATTTTAGTAGGGAAAAAAGGTACTGAACGATGTGCGTGAGGTTAGCAATTTTTTTTTCTATTATTATTTCTTGTTACAGCGAAAGCGGCTCATTCATGTTGCACGCGTACTCATCCTTGTGAGCTGTGGCACAAAAGAGGATACAGAGAGCACTAAACACTTTGGAGGTTACACAGCGTGAGTAGCGTTAACATGGTTTAGGCTACACAATGAATTGCTCGGCAGTTTGCCCGTCAAGTGAAGTTTACAACTGTAGAACAACAATGTCTGGGTCACGTATCAAGTTACAAAAGAAATGAACTATTTATAGTAAGCAAAGTTATGATACTATTCAAGTATCCGAGGTAGACAGTTGTTATGGCTGAAATTGTTTGCACATTTCTTGTAAAGTTTAGTAAGAACCATGTCTGAACTCAATGATTTTTACAAAAGTCATGTATACAACGTTGCAAGGTGTGAAAAAATCACATTAGCACCATCACGGAGGCGGACCAATTATGACAATCTCAAGAGATTTGTATAAGACTCCGTCCACCTGAATACTGCAGCCTTGTCTCTGGCCTTCTGCCACAACATTAAACTCTACGAGAGGTCCTTCATAACAAAGTAACTCGCGATATACGCCATGGTATGTATTATTAATCTGATAAGCTACAACTAATGAAATAGTTTAACATCTAAAAGTGGTATGGGTAACTGGAAGTTAAGAAGTTTGGACAAACGTCTGCCGGAGACTGCACCATCATGACACCGCCTGCCTTCTACTGTGGCGTCCAGAGCCCTCACCCGTAGACTGAATCTGAGGTTATCGAACAGTTACGCAAGCCTCAAGGTCAAGCACTCGACTATGCTATGAGACTCGGCGAAATGGCTCTCTTTTGGTTTAGCCAAACGCCTCGGTTCCATAGTTAGTGCTTCCCTCCAGCACTGGAAATGCCACTCCGGTTGAAAGAAAGACTTAGATACATCTCCAATACCGAAGTCATCTCTCGGTGAATTACGACTCATTACCTTCACTAAGATTCCCAGCAGACTCTGAGAAGTCTTTATGCTAGACTGGTCTTACTCTGATGTTGAAAGCTCCATAGACCCTTCAGTGGTTTGGTGACTTGAAGACCGTCTACACCTCCAGATGCCTCGTCTGCTTCTTTACTTTACCTACCTTTTCCTGTAGGGGATGCAAGTCCTCCGTGGCTCTCACTCGCGTTGACTACACCAAAGCTCTCGAACTAGTCAATCTTAATAACCAATAAACCTCTAGCCGAAACCTTGGTCTTCAGAGAAGTCTTATACCATGACTTGAAGACTTCCTAAGTCAACGACGTCAAGCACGCGTTTGGGTGGACAGTCTCAGCCTGCCAGACCCACAAGACACAAAGATGAGAGGCTTATGTTTCCTTAACATTATTACTGATAACCTGAAGGAAACATCAGCTCGGTGGAAATATATTAATAACTGTACAGTAATATTGTTATCAATGGTAACACCAGCTCCTCCGATCTCATCAAACTCCAGAAAACCCCCAACAGCCTCTAGAACTGGAACACCCTCAACAGCCTCCAGAACTAGGACACCCTCATCTGCCATCAGAAGTGGAACACTCAAAAGCCTTTAGAGCAGGAATATCCTCAACAGCCTCTAGAACTGGAACAACCTCCAGAGCTGGAACGCCCTCAACAGCCCCCAGAACTGGAACATCATCAAAAACCTCTAGAACTGGAACACCCTCAACAGCCCCCAGAACTGGAACATCATCAACAGCCTCCTGAACTGGAGCACCCTTAACATTCTCCAGAACTGGAACACCCACCAACCACATCACTGTCAACCAAGAAAATAATCTCGAACTACAGCCTTATTCAACCTTCCCTTACGGTATGACTAGGCCCCAGTCCCCTCCAGTGTGTGCCGTAAGCTAGTCTCGCTTCGCTTTCAGCGGGCAGCTAAGCTGGAAGGAACATGATCACTTTGACTCCTTGCGCTTAAACTAAAAAAGAACGGCACAACTTTAATTCTTCCCAGTTCACTATTACCTTCACAAACGTAATAATAATACTACCTCCACTACTTATAATAATGATAATAATTATAATAATAATCATCGCGGTCATCGAAAGCTTTCAAGGTTATTCGACTATTATTACTCAAGATGACTTCGAGAAGGGAATGGACGATAAGGTCAGAGCAAGTACAGTCATGGATACAATGAAAGGAGACCATACAGTCTGTAGAAGGTGCTCGTCAGGAGATGCCGAGGAATGGCTGAAGGTCGCTATTAAAACTGGTCATCATGACGGTGTTCTTCCAACTAGTTACCAACTTCAAACACCCAGGGCAGCTCATGGTGCGCGTTGGATGTCACTGGAAGTCTGAATGTATCGATCGCTCTTTCAGCAGTCTTACATCCACGTCGAAGTCTGGAATTCCTTTCGGCTCAGAAGCAATGTTAAATCACGCTCGAAACGTGACCATCTTCATTTGCAGGTCTTGTGCTGAAGAATGGATTCAAAGCATTGCCTTTTGCTGTGGTAAATGATCTGCAGTTCCTTCAAGACTTCCAAGAGTATCCATGTCCCTCAGTATTAGTAGCCAGAGTGTCCTCGCCTGTCCCTGGACTTCATGAATAAGATCAAAGCGACGAATACGAATGATAAATAGGGAGAATCCTTCCCGTCGAGTGCTCGTGTCAATTTTGTAGGGAGGGATGTGGATGATTTAACCACGTCACAGACCAAATATATGTTTGGCGTCCCCGATAAATGTTCTTATATCCCTGAGCGAGAAGACTTGCAGCAAGACCGAAGACGACGACTTCTGTGTGATACGGAAGGGCTTTCCTTTGTATCACGCCCTTGAATGACCTGAAAGGGCCTAGTTTGGTGGTGCAGAAATGGCTCCTTGCTCTTGAGTACTAGGGGAGAATGAAGGGGCTACTGGGGGAACTGCCTCCATACTATGCTAAAAGATGTCCTGCCCCCGAATGCCAACACAGATGACCTTGTGGCATGAGCGAAGGGCAGCTGCCTCGCCGTTGACATCTGGATGAGACGGACATGAAGGTTGCAGAGTCATCTCCCATTGTCCATGGACGCTGGCCACACAATATCCAGAAAAACTGGAGTTTTCGTTCCTTATATTTTTCCAGTGATTAGAAAGAATTTTCGCTTGTCTTTCAGAAATTTCAGATTTTCTTCGTCATCTTTGTTTAGAAAAGGATGTGATTTTTTTTTTTTCGTTTTTGGTATTCCTTAGCTTGGGTAAGAAAAGAGTGACACAAACTGACAACAGGTCTACCCGTTCCCTAAATCTGTATCGATTTGTACTAAACTAATTCATTTTTTTCTTTTTTTGACAAAAAAGACGACAGTTTTGCTCTTTTCACTCCTTACGGTGAAAAGATCTTGATATATATATATATGTATGTATATATTTAT
>JAYMFT010249763.1:254-10923 GCA_038088735.1 Panulirus argus
CGCATTACTAATATTATCCCGTTACTGGTAGAGTTCTTCCAAGAGTCTTTCATAACAACGTCCTAAGTGTTGTATTTCTTAACTGAGAGTTTCTGATTTTGCAGACAAGAAGACAGGAAAATTGTTGTTCCAGTGTGGAGGGTCAGTCATCAACGAGAGATATGTGCTGACAGCTGCTCACTGTGTAGACCCTTCATCACTCCAAGTGTTTCCACTGTAAGTGGGGGAAGGGCAGCAGGGAGAAAGAAAAGATGACGACGAGTGGAAGAGAGTCAAAGTCAATTGAAATGGGAACGTAGAGCAACACAAAGCTAAAGTTTAAAAGAATGTGTCATTATTCTAGTGATTAACGCAGGAATGAATGTATCTCCTACTCTTACCTTTAGCTTCATTCCAGTTTACATGGAGGGTATCAGCAATATACAGGCTTCCAGTTTGCTCTCGCATATCCTGAACGTATGTTGAAAGTGCTTAAGTAAACATGGCTTTTTCACATTATGATTTTCTATTTTTTTTTTTTAATTTTTACATCACTCGCTAATTTGCTTTTGTGTGTTCAGAATATCTCCATTCACATCTCTACCTTCACACAAAAAAACACCTTTGGTGTACACTGACAAATATCATGCCTTTCGCGTAGTCATCTTAAACATCTCATAACCCTCAGCATGTTGGTTCATCTTCCCTCTTTTATAGGCATTACATAGGTTTTTGCCCCCAGGAGCTAGCTGCTTGTATCCCCCCACCACTAGCTAGACCACGCAATAATCGGCAAGCTGCTGCGTCACATGATTATTATGTGGCCATCAGCAACTCAAGAGTGGGCCGTTTTGATACCTGCTTCTTTCCCTACACTTCGAAGCTTTGGAACTCTCTACTTTCTTATGTCTTTCCCAATAACTATGACCTGGCACATTTCAAAAGACACGTTTTCCACTTTCCTCAAAAATTCGTAAATACTTTCCCTTGTCTTTTCTTCTTCTTTCTATATTTCAATTAAGGCTCGGTCTTGATGTGGAGTTTTGTCCGTGACTGGAGCCTTCAGCATAAAAAAGTAAAAGTTAACGAACTGCATTTCGTTCATCCCAGCCTCCTCCTAACGCCTCGCACCTCTCGTATCTTCAGCTCTACTGCCAGCGATGCTCTTAACCAGCGCATCACCTGCCATGCGGTCTTCATGATGATACCACCTTAAAAGCTTTTAAGCCATACATCTCTCTTATGACTTTTTCACACTACACATCCAATTGCCTTCATTCTTTATCTGTCCGCTTAATCAAATTTTTCATATGTTTTCTCTCTCTCTATTTTCCTTATCTTTCACCAATCTGGCCCAAAAAAATCACAGTTCCACATGCATACATTAGAGCCAGGCAGACCATTAAACCATGCAAGTGTCAGAATACACATGCTACGCTAGATTCGCGTCCCTCAGTTGGACTTCTGTATATTTTCCCATCCATAGATCTAGCCTCGAAATCATCTTCCCCTCCTCTATCCTAACTGGGTGCCACTTTCGTTTACCAAAGCACATTAATAGCTTTCGATCCTTTATCCATTTGATCCCTGACTGTCAGAGTTAATAACAGGAGGCAGTAGTGGGAAAAGTTACTCCTACACTCATTCTCAACATCATCCTTCTCACATTTTCAGGTTGAACGACCAGTATATTCAATTCTTACTCTGATTAAGCCAACAGTACAGCATCATCTACATCCAGCAACCAGTACCATCCGCCTCGCTTCGTTCACATCTCGTGCAGTGCTCCATCCACATCTGTTTCATTCCCACTCATTCGTACCACCATTTACTCCCTGAAACAAGCGCTGATTATGTTAAAAAGGCTCTTAACATTATTTAAAGATGTCTTCCACATAGACCATACAGCTTCTGCAAGTTCTTTCCTGCTACGTACTGAAAAATCTTGCTCTTTCCTTTGACACTGCATTCACTACCTTCCTTTTCCTCTGCAACTTTCTCCCGGTCTACTTGTGTGTCAAAATCTGACCAACACACTGTTTTCCCTTCGAAAAGCCACCATGTTATTCATCTTTATCTCTGAACATTACTTAAACTTTCACCCTTACCTATTCTAGTCTCTTTTTTTACCACCATCCCTTTCATTGCTTTAAAAGCACTATCTCTACCTCCTGATAATGTCATATCTTCTCAGATTTGTCTACTTTACGTTTTCTTTAAGGTTTCCGACTTCTCGTCTAACTCTTTTTTTCGTATTTTCTCTCGGATTTTCATCTATCCTAATTTCAAGAGCCTTATTTCCCTTTTTAAGTTTTATCATGAATGCACCAAACGTTTTACTGTCTTAGTCAGGACTTTACATGTTGATATAGTTGCCCTTTTTTAATTGCTGTTCAACTAGAAGACTTACCATATTTCAAACTCTTTCCTTATCAACCCATTTCTTGGAAGGTTCTTTTTTTCCACAGTACTGACTTAAAGATGTCAAATACCTCTTCCGAAAATCCAAGCAGAAAAGCAATTATACAAATGTCATAAGGTTAGGATAAAGCGAGATTCAAAAATGAATTAGAAATCTTCAGGACACCATAACTGTCTTACAGAATGCCTATCTAATTTTGCATCTGGTTCTGTTGAAACTACTGCAGTGTATCATAATGCCAGTTGACAGACCATAACTCTAACACTGATGTTTTCAATACTTTTCTAGTAAAGTCATCCGCTTGGGAGAGTGGGACCTGAGCACCGAGGAAGACTGTGAGGACACGCTCATAGGATTTAAGTACTGTGCTCCTCCCGCCCAGGACTTCACTTACGAAGATATCATAATCCACTCCAACTATGACACAAGGACAAATTATTCTGATGACATTGCTCTTATCAGACTCGATCGTCCCGTCGACTTTTCAGGAAGTAAGTGATTCTTTTCCCTTACTCAGCTGGACTAATCTACCTTACAAATCTCCCGTAAACAGGTGCTGCTTTCTTTCCTTAATCAGTAAATATTCTCCATACGAATCCCTTGACCTATTAAAAGGAACAATTGAGCGATTTTAGGTGAATTTCTGCATCTTAAAATGGAAAGGAATCGTTTAACCAGCGAAACATACATATTTTGATCTAAACGCTAAAAAAAAAGAAAACTTTCAAAAATCGCGCCAGTTCTTCTTCAGCCATTCTGCGACGTAGCCATTCTCAGCCAGAACACCGTGGAGGTGGCTGGGGCTGGGGAGTCATACCTGGCAGCCAGGACACCGCAGAGGTGGCTTAGGGAGCTGCAGCCACCCAAATTGGTCACCACTCCAGAGGTCGTCATGACCGCACTGACTGGCTGCCTATAGGCTCATGTACGGTAAACAAGCTGCAGATCATTAACGACAACAACCACTAATAATCTCAGCTTTGCTTTCTTTAATCACAGGTTTGAAGACAACCAGTTACCTTTGTATCGTCTCCAGAAACTTGTCCAGAAGGCAGTTAGCGTCTACAAACAGTTACCAATTACTGGATACGTATTTGCCTTTATCTTGGCTTCCGTCTTTATATTTGATACAGACAGACAGACACAATTTTCATTAATTCGCTCACCCACAGTGATTTTAACCAAATGTTTTGATACAATAAACATTTTATCTGTCTAGCAATACTATCGTCGTTAAAGTTGACCACCAATAATTCTGTTGGTATTTTCCTTCCAGCGTCGATTCAGCCTGTGTGCCTGCCACCTCAAGACATGGACGTTCGGAAAACCATTGGGGAGCGGGAAGCCGTGGTGGCAGGCTGGGGGTTCACCGAGAAAGGACCTGCCAGCGATAGACTGTTGAATGTTTTCTTACCAATGTTTGATATGAAGACTTGTAATGACACCCGCAAAGGAATCCTGGTTAACGAACAGGTAAGTGATGTAGCTGTTTATGATCTACAGAAATGAATATCGTCTTCATGGATGATGCCGAGTGCTACTGAGTATGCTTGAGTCCATCTACTGCGTGTGTGGGCATCAATGTTGATACTCTCCAAAGAAACAATATCCTATAACTCCTGACTGTAGTTATACGATGAGCCTCGTTGTTTAACTTCACCGGCAGTATCCTCCTCGCTCATCCCTAACGCTGTGTCTGGTGAATGTACACTAGCCACGTACCCTACTCCACTCGGAGGTACCATAATGCTCAGTTGCCTTCCCCAATAAAAATATATAACGAAATAGGAAGCGTATACAGCTGTTCGTTAAAGAATTTTGCTGATTATTTCTCATTATTTCTTGTTTAGCGTTTATTCCATAGACCTACATGTACTTTTTATGTGATTAAGAAGGATTTTGCCACAAACATTCATATCTATCATAAACATCACCTCTAAATGTTTGATGGAAATACAAAACAAGTAAGGTATATAATGGGAGATATTAGAGGACAGCCGTACTCACGTCAGTTGAGCAATGAATGCTCTCAGCTTCCACTAACCTCATATATTTAATGCTGATTTGTCTGCAGGTCTGTTTTGGAGGTCGCGAGGGCGAGGACTCGTGCAGAGGCGACTCAGGCGGTCCCCTGATGGTGTCAGGCCCCCATGGTCCGCCCTTCCTGCAGATTGGTGTGGTGTCGTATGGTGCAGTGCTGTGTGGCTCAAGTGGTGTGCCGGGCGTCTACACCTCTGTCACTCACTACAGAAACTGGGTCGAACAGAATTTGAGACCCTGAAAGTAAACCAAAAACAGTTTATGGTGCAGAGTATACTAATACATGTGGAAATAGCTAAAAAGGCTCAAGTTTGCAAGCGAATATAGGTTATTGTCTCATTTCTTGTCCACCTGAAGTGTCTTTGTGCTAAATCTCATCAAAATCAAATAGAGAATGTAGTAACTACAGAATGAATTTCACCTCCGTTGGTTAAAATTGATGGACTACTGGCAAGAAATGTTGAATTTTGGTGACCTCTGGCCTCTAACGAAGGAAGAATTGGTCGTTGCAAATTTGCCACATGCATGTATTTTCCTCTAGTTATGTACAACTCCACGACTGCTTGACCATCCGCCACGAAGGATTCCCTTCTTTCCATCCACGTGCTGAAATCCTCCACACCCGGGATTTCTATGTAAATAACAGTGATTGGTTAGCCTCTGATTAGCATAACCTTAGGGGTGGTCAAGGCCCTCTTATTTTCTGTTCTTAACGATCCGGAACAAATAATTAAACACTCAACACGATTTCCTGATCGTCATGACGACTCTTCCTGTACACTAGAATTCTCTTTGATTTTTAACCTCTGAGCCTTCCCACTACATCATACACCATTTTTGGCTCCGTAGGTTCCTACGGCCTCAGTCTTAACTCTGTCACGTCCAAATCTATAGCCCCTATTTCACCCCCCCCCTCGAAACGTCAACTATGACAACCTGGAAGATCTCAGTGGTCATCAGTGAACTGTAGGTACAGTGACTTTCCGTGAGACCAGTACTGCTACGCCAGCTGGGATGTCTCCAGCTGTGCTGACAGTACAGCGGAGGTTATCTACAATCCTTCTGCTAAATCATTATCCGCCATTCCCCAAGTCATCGTTTGATCGCTCTTGATTTGATGCATGTCGCTTCAAGGACAAATCATACTAGGCCATGAAACTCCTCTCTCCCTGAACCTCACTCTGCTTGGAGACACTGGAAACATTCTACATTTACTATTCCTCCACCATCTTCTTCCACTTAACCTATGCCATTCCCATATAACTTCCGCGTACAAGGACTTCTAAGCACATCACTTCCCCATTTACAAGTAGCCAACAAGTAGGTACATTCCCTTGCGTCATGAAGTAGCGTGCCTCCGGACTAGCTCTGATCCTTGTATGCCTATTTCATGTCTTATACCCCAAACTTTCCCTTCTTCGATGCATGCCTTGGTAAAACGCATCTTATACAAAGGAGAACATTGTAACCTCTCCTTAACTCTCATTTTCTTAAAGTCTTAGATGCCCATTCCCTTCCTCCCTACTACAGTGCAAGATTTACTGGTGACAAAAGATTTCGGTGAATTTTGTCCTAACTTATCATCTCCAAATTATCGGAGAGGGCATGGCATAAATTATTGCTTTCTAAACTTCCTCTTTTGACTTTTCTGTTTCTATTTGTTCTCTAACGCAGTGTCCTATCCGGCAAATCAAGTGCGGCGGTCTTGATGGAACGACTTTTCCTTCTTATGCTCCCAACAGTGGTGTCCCTCGGGATTCTCTTCTGTTTCCTACACTTTTCCCTCTCTCCATTAACGCTACCCTTTTCTTCATCCTCTAAATCATCCACTCCTAGGGCGATGATTTCCCTCTAAACACTTTAACTCACTTTCCCACCCAACCTTACTCTAATTCCCACTCGTTTCATATAAGCTACCAAACACTGGAACTCTACTGATGTATAAGATACATATGTTGGGCATAACCATATCCTCCAACTCTATTCTAGTTACCAACAATGATTAACTTGTCAAAATCTCCCTAAAACCTATGTTGCAGAGGTTCCGTGATTATTCCTCTTGTAAGCAGCTATTACATATCTGCAAGGGTTTTATTAGTCCCAGTGAGTAATGTTCTCATATCTGGGGTGGCTCATACTGATCAAGAGGGAGACAGAATAATCGTCTTAACTGAAAACAGTTCAAAACTAGATGACCTATAAACCAACAAGAGGCAAAAATATTCTCGACATTGCCCCTCACCACCGACACCAACTTGATCACCTCCTGCGAGATCGGTGAGGCTCCGGCAGACAGTAACCACAATGTTATTAGAACTGAGGTAAATACAGGGTACGAGATGAATGATATCAAGCTCATGAGCCCTGATTCCAAAGAGCAAACTATGAGAAAGTAAGGCACAGAATAGTCAACTGTACTAACAGGCTAAAACTTCTTGATATTAATACGGTGGAGGAGATGAAGAGGATTTTTAAAAACAATTTACTTCTTACTGAAAATGAAGATGTAACAAGGATGATGAACGGAGCTAAAGTTAGCTCAATAATAGCCTGGAGAACAAACAGAAGTATCAATTCACCACAAGAAAAAAATATCAAGAAATATCATGTTAATGGAAGACAAGGAAGATCGTCAAGAAGTAATGACTATAAATGGAACGTAAACAAAACGTTACAGTAAACATAAACATAATTTTT
Source organism: Panulirus argus (assembly GCA_038088735.1). Classification (NCBI taxonomy): domain Eukaryota; kingdom Metazoa; phylum Arthropoda; class Malacostraca; order Decapoda; family Palinuridae; genus Panulirus; species Panulirus argus. Next base: position 7,393 of record JAYMFT010249763.1, read on the forward strand.
TTCACATAAATGTTAAAAGTAACCGCCAAGGATTCTTCGCATGTGTATGACGAAGAAACAACGTCGAAGACACATTAGGACCATTAACAACCTAACAGGACACAATGAAATAACTGATGACATCAGTGTAATGTCCTTCATAAAAAAAAAAATCCTTCAATCCTATATATACAAATTAGAAATATTCATGCCTCCACCGCCAAAGAAACTGTTTGAAGATCCGACGACGAAATATTAAATGTAACGGAAATTCTGAGTTCTGAAGTACCATAAGACTTAGATCAAATCAATTCCCAACCAAACCAGTCAAGTGGATTTGATCAGCTAAGATACATGTAGGAAGCCTGGCACTAACCCTAACGAAAATACCAAAGAGAAAGAAAATAAATCACCAACAAAAGGTGAGGAACGTACTTACAGACTGGAAATTAACAAGTCACCCTTTGATAAAAGAGACAAATTTCTATGTTCATGAAACATTATCCAGGAATCAGTATGGCTTCTGCAGGAAAATGTATTGACTAACAAATTTACAATTTCACAATGTTATGTATGACAACTTAGGCTAAAAAGTATCAAGACTTTCAAAAGGCATTCGATAAAGTACCAAAGGAGAGACGAACAAGGTCCAGCTTAGTGACAGGCGCGCCACTAGACAACAACGTGTAATTTTAAACGGTGAAACCTCCAGCTGTCTGAAGGAGGCGGGTGGTGTGCCTGAGGGGTGCGTCCTTGGCCCACTTCCTTTCAAGGTATACACCAAGGATCAAGAATCTGCCGACTATACAAAACCAGCAGGCAGAGAGCTATGAATAAGCAGGACTGTGAAGTAATTCAAGAAAATCCGAACAAACTGTCAGAGTGGCGAGATAAATGGCATATGAAAATTGAGACATGTAAAGTTATGGACTTTGGAGATAAAGATACTAAACACGACTATCAAATAATTGAAAATCTACTGTCTAACGTAAATGAAGCGAAGGATGTCGGAGCTGTTATCAATAACAGTCTGAAGCCTACGAAGCAGTGTATAGTAGTCCGTAAAAAAGTAAACCGTATTTGGTTTTGTAATGAGGAACATTACATTCAGAACACCAGAAACAATTCTGACCCTTTCCAAAGCTGTAGTGAAACCTTACGTGGAATATATCGTCCAATTCCAGGCGAGGGGAAAATGGAAAAAGTTTAAAGCCAGGCGAGAAAATATATTCCAGCTCTGAAAAATCTCCCGTAAGAAGAAAAGGCATGGCGATTAGAATTCTTTTTCTAGAGAAGCGCAAGATTTCTTTTTCTAAAGCGCAGAGTTTGCCGTCACGTAATACAAGTGCAACAAAACTTTGAATATTGCTGAGAATTTAAATTTACTAAGATCTTTTGGAAATACAAGATGATACAGTTAGTAGGACAAATGGTCAAAAGATGGAGCACTGGCGTGGAAAACGTGCTTTTGCTAGATGTGTTAAGCACTGGAACTACTTACCGTTGAACATTATTAATGCTAAACTATGAGTACCTTAAAAAGAGAAACAATCCTTTTTCTTCAAATCCAGGTATCTACTAAATGAATTCGAGAAAAAAAATACACATTCACATTAATTCCTTTTTTTCACCTAAACCTTAAGAATATACTTAAAAGGTGATAGAAAGCAATTATCAGAGGGCATTGTTGTGTGTCAAGGGGAAGGGTAGTGAAGGAGGCTTTCGTTGCAGGATTTTTCCTTTCGTTCTATAGTTAAATTCTAAATGCTTGTGGGTAGTGGCCTGAGGGAAAGAGGCTGGTGGGCAGTGGACTGGGCAATACAGCGGGTCTGTTGTTATTTTCCAGGGACAAAAATACGAATCTGTTTAGATCTCCGTCAGAGGCCCATTAATATTCACAGTTTGCGTTAGACATTGTGATATTCCCCCATTTGCAGGGCGTACTGCAATGCTCAGTAATAACCTGACCGTACCAGTCCTATGTCTCTGACGGCAACTCACTTTCAATCGCTGCGTCAGGGGCCAAGGTCGCCAAGTATTTCTTTTTTTTCTTGTAGAATTTACGCATTGATGAAGTACGATTTCCAGCGTTGCCATCACAGATTTTGTCTGAAAAAAAAAAAAAAGGCAATTTGACATATATCTTAAAAGTCTATCTCGCAATCTTCCATAGCCATCTTAAGGAGGAATTATATGTATATACACCTTTCCACAAAGCGGCAGTACGTGGCAAGACGGACTACCGGGATCTTGACAACCATAATCTTAAAGAAAGTACCTGAACTAGAAATGATCCACCTTGCTGGAGCAGAACAAGTAAAACGTTCCACACCGGCCAGTGAGAGCCTGGAGGGGTTGGCCCGACCCTGGGGACCGCCACCATTGTCTAGCTCAGTTCTCTCTAGGCACCCGTCGAGAGTGGACGACGTATAGTGTACATAATCTTAAGGAACTATTCGTGGATCATTCTACAGTGAAATATACGAGTAACTTTACAGCCATGGGGTTAGAGGTAAGTTGATATTTAATTGTTAACATCACTTTCACTATTCACTAAATGAGGCTCATACACGCGAGGATTTGGTATTTGAAAAGGTCAGAAATGCAACATGAGCATTGGGCGAGTGTGAGGAGGAGGACTTTCTATAGCAGAGCTATACCCAGGACCAATGGAGTTGACACCACCACAGTTCCTCACGCTAGAGCAACACGACCATATATGTTGAGAGGGAACGATGAAGCTGTTGATATCTTGCTGTAGGTGATATCTCGCTGTTGTTGGTATCTTACTGTTGATGGTATCTCATTGTTGGTCATATCTTGATGTTGTTGGTATCTTACTGTTGATGGTGTGTTACCGTTCGTAGTATCTTACTGAAGGTGATATATTATTGTCGGTGGTAAATTATTGTTGACAGTATCTTACTTTGATGACATCTGACTGTTGGTCGTATCCTACTGTTGATTGTGTTATTGCTGGTGTTATCTTAATGCTGATGGTATCTTTCTACTGGTGGTATGTTGATGTTGGTGATATCTTACTGTTAGTAGTGTCTTACTGTTGATGGTATCTTGCTGTTGGTGATATCTTGCTGTTAGTTGTATCTCACAGTTGGCAATATCATACTCTTGACTGTATCTTACTGTTGATGGTATCTTACTATCATAATATTATACTGTTAGTGGTATCTTACCGTTTGTCATATCTTACTGTTAGTAGTATGTTACTCTTGGTGGTATCTTACTGTTGGTAATATCTTATTGTTGGTGGTATCATAATGTTGGTAGAATCTTACAGCTAGTAATATCATACTGTTAGTAGTATCTTATTGTCAGCAATATCATACTCTTGGAATTTTGCTGTTGGTAATATCTTACTGTTGGGTATATCTTACTTTTGGTGATATCATACTGTTGATGGGAATTCGGTCACATCAGGAGTCCAGCTGACAAAGGCGCTGTGCCTACCCTCAGAGAGCGCGGGACGGGACACCCGGCCTGGATACCAACCCAATTAAAAAAAAAAAAAAAAAAAAAAAAAAAAAAAAAAAC
>JAYMFT010249774.1:0-10923 GCA_038088735.1 Panulirus argus
ATATTTTTTTTTTTTTTTTTTTTTTTACGTTGAAAGCTCCAGTCACGGACAAAAGTCCACACACACACACACACACACACACACACACACACACACACACACACACACGAGTAAAGTCATTGTACATGCATACAAGGTTAAGGGACGATGGTGGCAACGCGAGCGTAGAATTATCTCCCCGTAACACACGAATAGCGATCACACAAGTACCTATTTCACTCCACGTTTGGGGAATTACTGCGTTATTCCGGCCGGTAATTCAACTGGCCAAGTTGGGTGAAGAAAAACAGGTGTGAAACTTGGGCAGGCACGGAGAGAATAGCCAAGTTTGTATAATTAGTTCTTGAGGCTACATGGGGGCGAGGCTTTCCAGGCTAGTCCGCGCGAACGAGGAAGACAGAGGCCCTTGCATTTTAATCCGACGGCAAATCGATTAGTAGTTGGGTCGATGACACTCCCCCGTGTGGTACGGAAGACGGACGTAGGCGAGGTGCGTGAGGCCGCGGACACTCGGGTAGCACTGTCAGGTGTCAGTGGAGGTGATGGTGTGTGTGTGTGTGTGTGTTAGATTACCACCAGGGCTCCAGTCATCGCTGGCGGTGCTGGTGGGAAACAAGCCCTGCCTCTTTCTGTTACACTTCACTGTTGCCGTGTGAAATGTACTTCATCTGTTGAATTAAACAGTCTTTTATCAACGGTATTAAATCCTGGTCGTCTGCCACCTGACTTGTTCTTCTTGTGATTTGATAAAGAGTTTGCGAACTGGATAGTTTTATACATGTCTTAGTCTTCTGTTCCCCTTTGCTTAATGTCGAAAGCTCCAGTCACGGACGAAAGACCTCATGAATGCCAGGCCTTAAAAGAAATAGAGAGAGAAGAAGAAGACTGTAAAGAGTTATTGAAGAACTGGAAACCTTCCACTTATAAAAGAATTAGATTGTACATAAGTTAAAAAAGTTCCAAAATTTGGCGGCGTAGGGAAGGAGACAGATGTAGCAACGGCCCACTCTTGCGAAGTGAAGCCAAGAGAGAGTCTCTCGGGGCCACTGAGGTGCCGTAGGTCTAAAAATCTCTTTTTCAGATGTAAGGATCTCGGCTTAACCGCCGTTTTGATATGGGCGTTCCTTGAAACCCGAAACGAATCCCGATTTGATTGTATTTCCCGAAACAAAAGACACGTAGAATGAAAGAAGTACAGAAAAGAACACACGGCACTGAGAAGAATGGCTTTGTTTTTCATGGCTTGCGCCGTGCCCGCGCCCCTCCGCGAGGAGAGAAAGATACGCCATTAATCTGGACCATGAATGGAGAGAGGCCGGATAATTCGTGCCAGATATTTCCCAGACATATTTTCCTGGAAGGCCATTTGCATAAATCTTTTCTGGAAGGCGACACTTCGTCAAAAGGCTATTCAAAGCCGCGCCGCACCAAATTGTTTGGGTAATCACGGCGGGTCGTGTTCACTCGTGTTGGGACTCCGGGACCGGCTGCCGCTGCCGGCGCGTACACGCTCTGTGTGTGTGTGTGTGTGTGTGTGTGTGTACGGGGCCAGCCACAGTAACCAGCCCGCTGACGCCATCCGAACATCTTCCTTGGTTTGGGAGTGGAAAGATTGATGAATTTATTCCAGTGGCTTTCATATATTTCTGACAACGTTTTGATTCTGTTTCGATTTTTTTTTTTTATTATTTTTCCTTCTTCGGTGTTTATCGTCTTTGTAAATGATTTGTTAGATAATGGTTCTGATGTGGATTATGTATGTGGTTTATTAAGAATTATCATTTATATAAGTGATGATACGTAATTCTTCATGGGGTCTTTAAGGAATTCTGGCGTCGTGTCCTTGTGTGTGTGTGTGTGTGGTGTGTGTGTGTGGGGGGGGGGGGGGGGGGGCAGGTCCCGGGCTAGTGTTTGCTCCACTACATCAGAACTCTGTGTACCGTCCCTCAACAGGGGTTCCCCTTCCACTCTCCTAAACCACCTTTCGCGCAGTGAAAAATATCCCCTCCACAATTTTGGCCATACATCACCCCTCACCGCGAGGCAGATTACCCCCAGCTCTCTGTGGGTGAGTAAAAAGGGTTTGTGGGGAGGCTGAGTTACGTATACCATGAGCGAGGATGAATGGGTTTTCATTCATCACTCTCGTCCACATTTGCGGAGATTAAGTCGGGGTCGCGCGCCTCGCCCCCGTACATGGGGTTGTTAAGCAGAGGACGAACTCGTGGGTGTTTTGCATACACGCAAGTAGTCGGGATCTCGCGCTGTCGCGGGAGTTGATGGTGGGCATTTAGGTGTAGGAGGCATTGTGGCGTGGCAGTTAAGATAAGGAACGCCACTCTCTCATCAGTGTGCAGGTCCGTTTGTGATGGTTCAGACGTCACTCGCTTGAATCAGCTGACCCTAGCACTTAAGATTGTCAGTTCCCTGGTCTGGACACTGCTGAGTGAGTCTTAGGAAAACGTAGAATTCTGCTATTGCATTATCGGCTTTTGAATTGACAAATCCTCTATGTTTAGTGGTTCGAGTGATACAGAGGAAACTCTCAGATTAAGGTATGTTTTGAACCCTTGAGGATATATACGTTTGTCTACACTTTCTACTGGTGACCATGTATGGAAGTCGTAAGACACCACGCATTCGTAGTGATGATCTCAGAAGTGTGCGCGTGTGTGTGTGTGTGACGAGTGTTCGCTGAACAAATAAGTCCCCCACGCACTTTACCGTATATCTCTGTGATGTCTCTCCTCACGGCTCAGGATCCTCAGGTCCTGAGCCAGTAAGAACGCACAGTATGTCCAGAGAACTGTTGTGCTTCTCCCCAAACGTTGGTGTTACCAACGTTTCCCCAGCAGCAGCACAAGGTGATGAAAATGAACGAGTTCCATCTTGCTTCGTGTTGCGAGTGAGGCCGCGCCCAACATTTGTTTGCGTTTGTACGAAGGTCCTCTGGCCTCCAAGCCTCCACGAGGGTGATGATGGTGGCAGAATTTATATTTCGTCTCTCCCACACAGCCGTGATGATGGTGGTGGAGGCAGAATTTATATATGATCTCTCCCACCCAACCACGATGATGGTGGTGTCAAAATTTTATATATACCGTCTCTCCCACACAGCCATGATGACCAGTATGCTATCAACTCGCTATAAAATGTCTCATGATCTGATAAGCAAAGGTGTATTATCCTTGCCAAGCTTTATAGAGCAGCCGGTGGTATGATGGCTCGGCCTTTGACCCGATAATTTAGGGTCTGGTCAAAGTCCTGGCCTCTATTACCCGAGATTGGACCGTAGCTCAGCCCAAGTATGCATGACTAACAAACTGTCGTCTGTCATTTCATGACACGTTTTCTTACATTCCCCATGAAACTAACGGCTCACCTCATCATGAATGGAGTCGTGTCTTTCATATTGTCCCTCGTAGACTCGTCAGGAATTGTGGAATGGTTACCACAGTGGGATAACGCGTGTTCTTATCGTTTCATGGACTTTTGTGCAGTGTTGCTTCATCGTCTGGTCACAGTGGCGGGTGGGGCGCTTAGTGCCGAGGGCCCTTCCTCCGAGTTGTGACTTGGAAGGATGGTACTCAGTGCTGGGGGGGTCCTCTCAAGTTGTAACTTGGATGGAAAATGTATCCTGCATGTGCACACCGATATCTTCTGGTAATTACTGATGAAGAAAGACATCTTGATAGATCTTTGGTAGTGATCACGCCGTAGTTCTTCCTTCCTGAGATATAAAAGTTAAGCGCCCATAAGGGTGCTTAGCAGACAGCTACGCCTTGCCGTGCGATGGTTAAGCTATGAGCTTCTGGTGTCAGACGGTGCGAGGTTAAGCTGGGCATTGTGAGTACCCATCATCACCTTGGTGTATTCTAGTTGCCTGGACGGACCTCCGTATATATACTTACTGTTTCACAGGAAGGTTGATCGAGGTTCTTCTGACTTGCATGTCATATGAGTTCCTTTTTGACACGTATATTGTAGTATGTACTTAAAGGTTATCCTGCTGGCTCTATTTGCATATTCATATGTTTTGCTTATCCTACCTTTTTTTTCTGGTTGTGTGGCTTATATGTTTTGCATATATGTGACTTCACTCACCACTCCTACTTGCCTTAGACGTCTGACTCGCCTTGCTTGAGTCAGACTTTGTTTTCGAGTATTCAGATGTCGTCTTTTAGACTAGCTGGAGGAAAGTCTTGATGGACCCCTCCTAAACGCACACACCACCCTGATTCCCCTCTCCTCTGTGAGCCCATCTCCTCCCACTTGTGTATAACGATTATCCCAACTTTCGCCAGTTCCTCGCGATGGCCTCGTGTCCCTCCAGAGGTCGCTGTGGCAAGCCCCCTTGGCCATGAGTGGCGGTAGCTGGCATGTCCACAGCTGTGGCCGGGCTAAGGGTGAAGTATTGGCCATACTTTGGAGAGATGGCGGCGGGATCCTCTCGAGATTATAGGAGTTGCAGCGGTGCTCCAGAGCGTAGGACGGTGCGGTGAGGAGTGTAGGACAAGGGAGGGTGTCCTACTGCTTGTATCTCTGTCATTTCTTCTGTCTTCGTCCTTCGTGTAATTTGTCTTCGTTTTACACCTTGATCTCGTTTTCGTTCTCCTCTTTTTTTATCGTTTTCTTCGTTCGTGTGTGTATATTTTTACCCATTTTCTGTGTCTGTGTCTTTTCACACCTTCCATGCGTCGTCGACCTGTATGAATATATATCCGTTGGTGTCTTTCTGGTCTCCTTTCATGTCCTCTGCTGGTCCGTTCTCCTCTCCTTTGATCTGTCCTGCACTCGTTCGTCTTGCGTTTCCACGGTCCTTGTATCTCTGTGTCCTGTTAGTCCGTATCCCGCAGTGTCTGTGCCCTTCCCATGTTTACCCCGTCTTGTTTCTTCTGTCTTTACCTTCCTTGTGTCTTCTGTCTTCTCGTGTGTCTGTGTCCCTCCCGATGTTTCTGTCTTGTCTGTCTCTCATCTTACGCCTCTATGCTTCCTGTGTCTCTCTCCTCCCTGTGTGTTTGTCTCCTGTTTTCTCGTCCTTGCTCTGCTCTACTCTCTTCTCGCTCTATCCGTGTGTTTATCTCCCTCCTCCTGTGAGTGTGGCTTGTGCTCCCCCATCGCGTGGGTGCGTGCCCCTCCTCGTGTGGGTGCACCGTGGGTGCGTGCCCGCCCTCATGCCCCCTACTCCCGTGCAGTGTCTGTCTGACCTCCTTATATATGCCCTCCTCCGCCTCCTCCTCCTCCCTCCGCGGGAGTGGTTCGTAGCGGCGGCGGCGCCCTCCCCTCCCGAAGCCCCTCACTCGCATTTGTATTTTCCCGCGGTGAATGGATCCTGATTGGCAAAAATGTACCAATGAAAAAAGGATCTGTATCGCTCGTCGCCGTGTCGGATGGCACGCCCGGATGGCCGAATTCACACCCCGAATATTTTTTTTTTCCGTACGTATTCCAGCACAAAGTAGGGTTGAGGGTTGCTGGAGAAAATAGCGTGTAAAAAAAGAGAGAAAACTCTTCTCAAGTGGATTAGAATGGGAGTCTCGAACTCCTCATTTACATATTCCGGTTATTTCTCGCGTCACGAAACGTGGTGGTGGTGGTGGTGGTATTTCTAGTAGCATCTGTGGGAGTATATATATATGTGTGTGTGGCGTGTGTGTGTGTGTGTGTGTGTGTGTGTGTAGGTCGGTCTGGTGGTTCCATTGTGCGGCCAAGGCGCCACAGACAGCTCCAGGGGAATCTGGTCTGCATTATGATTGAGGCCAAAAGGAGAGGATCTTTCAGTCTGTCCGTGCAGGCGTCAGATGTATGTAAATGCAAAGGGGTCGGTCCTCGGGTGCGGAGGGATTATGTATGTCTGGAAAACGTTCCCGGTCCTGCCCTCCTCCCCCTCGGCCAATTGGCCTCCTCACTCGAGCGTGGGGAGTCGGCGGGAAAGTAGTGTGTGGTGGTGTTGACACACACACTACACCAGTGCTCCATAGCTGCCGCCCCTCCTCCTCTCGCCCTCTCTCTCTCCCGTCGGGTCATAGTATATTGTAATGCCATCATCGTGTCAGTCCTGACAGTATTCTTGTGAACACCATTCTTTTCACATTATTCACACACACACACACACACACACACACACACACACACACACACACACTGACGCTTGAGATTTCCCTGTAAAATAGATTTTAGATGATTATGGATCTTCCTCTGCCTGGAGAGCGTCCCTTAACGAAGTTAACCCCCTTCAACACGACTCTGTGACCTGTGGATTGGATGGCCTGGCCTTTGACGTGACCCTAAAGGGCCGGGGGGTCTGAGGTTCCCCCATCATTCCCAAGGGCCGCGTGCCCTTCTGTTTTTACTGGACTTAGCGTTGCGCTGAAGAGATTGATCGCCGGTAGGAATTCCCCAGCATCTGTCTCTCGCATACTTTTCCTTTGCTCCAGTCATAATCTTATAACTGGTCTTTGCTTTCCTTACCTGGTAGCTCAGGTGGGAAGTCTGATACATAAGAGAGTAGATTCACGTTGGAACATTGGTCCAGGAGATATATGTTTGTGGACTTTGCTCCTCGTTGTTTACGAGCTGGGCAGTATTGGCAGAGCCTCACGGGGGCGTGAGCTGCACGTCATCTTGATTGTAATGGTACTGGTGTAGCTTAGCGCCATACCTGAGTTCGAGTAGAATGTCCGTAAATCCATCTGGAGCTAGACTTTCCGGATGGTCCTCAGTAATGTGTTGACAAATATATGGTTCTCTCAGCCGAAGTCTTCGCCAAGATTCGAACACAGCATTGACCCCCGCCCCCCAGATGCTGTTAGTTCAAGCACTTGGTTTACCAAGCCTGGACAGATCACTACAGGCACTCCACAAACTCGTGCGTGGAGTTATAGAATTGCAGGTGAATATGTTGGAGGTTACAGAAGTAGGCTGAGGGCCCCATGTATTCATTCCATAACTGCAAGCACAGTAAAGGTAGATGGATACCCTTATATATGTGGACAGTAGAGTAGTATACGAGACAGCCTTCAGAGGGTAGGCTGAGAGCTCTCGATGCATTCGGTACATAGCTACAGACGCAGTGCAGAAGGGCACTGAACTGAGCACCGTGGATGGAGTCGTCCCTGGATGCGTCAGGCGCGCCCCCGTCGACCGCCTGCCGACCGACCCACTGCCGGCAACTGCTGCCTGTCACTCAGGATTGACCTGCTCCTCCCTCGCACCTCACCGCTGCTTGATGGCATGCACGGCCGGTGTGAGGACTGTGAGGAACCCCCCTTAGGCAGTGACTGACCGGTCATCATATCACAATAGTTATCACTCATCATTAACTAACGCACCCCACTGTAAAATGGCTATCAAAAGGACGCTGCAACTAGTAGGACTTCCCATGTAGAATGTCCACAAGAAACGTAAATGTGTGGTATAGTGAAGGAGTGAATTCTGACGTCGACTGGGCCATGTTAACAGACCATCAGATTTTACGGTTTAGTTCCACTTTCATTACCCATCAAGTCAGGTGCTAGGGTAGCTTTTGCTTTCTCCCCTTAGTACTGATACGTTTTCAAAACTGTTTCATGGAGTTCCCTAGGCAACTTCCCAATTTGCCTAGCCTTAAACCCTGTCATGCTAGCAAGTTAACGTTTGAGAGTGGAGGGCCATATAAGCATAGGAGGGAGCTTTTGATTGTGAGGGTTGAAACACCGTTTCACAACACGCAAACAGGAACCCCTGAGGACAATGGCATAACCCTTGGTATGATGGCCTGGCCTTTGACTATAACCTTTAAGGGTCAGGCCTTTGACTTGACCCGTGAGGTGCATGTCAAGAGGCCAGGCCCTTCATCCTCCAGGGGTTAAACTGCTCACACAGGACGTCCAGCCATATCCGGTGATTCACTCAAAGCAATGATTTTAAACCTTGATGTTTTTTTTTTATCTATATAACATGCACTTTTCCTCCTATCTCTACAGTTTTCGGCAGCCAGAAATTTTGCTCTGTTAATCCACAGACTGATAAACGACGTCTCTAAAGCAGTTAAGGTCACTTAATATTTTTTTATCCCTTTCTTAAACTACGCCCCACTACTTCACCCACCCTCCTGCTGCAGGCCTCTCGCGCCCTACCCTCCCTCGCCCTCCCTCCCTCCAGTCCTTCTCCCTTTCAGTAGGTCCTCCCTCGACTAACTCAGACGTTCCACTCCTACCCCACACAGCCCTGTCGGAGATGCGGGAGCTGCTGGACACCATGAACGAACCCGAGGACGTCAACAGCATAGAGTGGAAGCTGAAGACCTTCTACTCGTCGTGCATGAACGTCCGCTCCTTCATGAAGACGGGACTCGACCTCATCAAGAGCGAGATCATCAGGAACCTAAGTAAGTACCACACTGCCTTCTCCTGCTGGTCTGTGTGTATGTGGGTGGGTGTGTGCGTGTGGAGAGTGTGCAGGAGCATGTTCAGCATCGTCATCGTACGCTCTCGAGAAGGCCAGCTCTGAGCCCTTCTGGGAGAAGATGTGAAGAGGGCGGTCGGTGTGGAGCTGTATCGTCGACAACGAAAGAATCGGCAGTATCATCCGGTGGGACATTTACTGTTATGTATCAAAGAGGCAGGGGTACGTGCGAGTGGAAGAAGGATCATCGTGAGTGTGATTGATGGAGTTTGCCGAGGCAGTTGGGAAGTTGACCTGAGACTCGGAGGTGTGCTGGTGTGACACACGGTCAGTGTCTGCCACTGAAAGAGAAGTGGGCAGTGGTCAGTGTCTGCCACTAAGAGGGAAGTGGGCAGTAGGTAGTACTGAGGATCTCCACTTCTACCCGGGAGTTGCAGTGGACGTTGAAACTAACATTCAAGTCTACATATACGTACATGAAATGAAGCAGTAATCACACACACACACACACACTATGGCAGTTACTACAAGTGTACCGCAACCAGCGGCTATTACTGGAACATCTGTGGTCTGGATGTAACCAGTGCAGGTGTTTCGAATGTAGAGATTTAGCACCTGAGTGTTGGCTGCCGAGATATGAGCGAGATGGAGAGATTTACGGACGGTGTTGTTGATACAGCAGGGAAATTGGCCGTCCAACAGGAGGGAGGGAGAGAGAGAGAGAATGTTAGAACAAAGGGAACAGAATTGTGGAATGAAGACGTAAAATAGATAAATAGATAAATGAATAGTAGTATTTATTTAGGTCGAAGGCGTACCAGTCAGTGTTGCAGGTGGGAGAGACTATTGATGAAAACTGAAAGGTAGCTTCTACGGTATTTTTAAAGGAAAATTAATTATTAAGAATGGAAAGGAAAAAAGAGATGAGGTATTGTCTAGATGTAGTTATGAGTGTACTTGTAAATATGAGTGTATCTGTGGAGCAAGTGTACCTTTAGATATGTCTCTGGAGATATGAGTGTACCTGTACATGTAAGTGTACCTGTAGGTATAAATGTACCCATAGATAAGTGTGTAGCTGTAGATAAAAGGAATCGATAATTAGTGATGAATGACAGATGTGTATGTAGATTAGTTTGTTGATTACATGAGGTAAGTCATGGTTCCTTTGCCAAGAAGATGATTAAGAAAACCTCAAGTTATTAATGAAGAAGAGTTAAGGTATAGAGGGCTGCATTTTTATCTGCCATCATTATGGGAGAGAGAGAGAGAGAGAGAGATACGTTGTTAAACAGACCTGTGTACTTGGAGTAGCTGTTACGCGTTGACAAGCCTTCTGGTAACGGTAAGGAGTGACGAAGTGTAGTGAAAATTCACACCGAGATGACGGGTTACACGAGCGGGTGATGTGGGAGTGGAACTCTGATGGAACGGTTGGATGTTACGTTCTTGAGGCTGTTTCAAGCTGTCGTGGGATACGTTCTTAGGGATGCGTCATGCTTTCATTGCATACGTTCTCTTGGTTTTGCCATTCCGTCATTAGACAGATTCCTGTGGCTGTATGATGGTGATGAGAATTATTTTTCTGTAGCTGTTTCATGCTGTTAAGGGACGGTGCTGTGTAGGGGAGGCCCTTGTTTGGAGACATTGGTTGTGGGGGGAAGTGATTTTGTTAGCTGAACGGAAGAGGAATTTGTGGACACCATGAAGGAATATGGGAGTGTGTGTATTGAGAGGAAGTATAAAAAAAGAATGAATGTTGACAGGAAAGTTATTGGTGTTGAAAGAAAAGTGAGTTACAGTGAAGGGTTTAATCGAAGTTTGGTTCTGAATTCCCTGGAACATGAAGAGGTTACGGAAGTGTTCCTCGCGAAGGTGGAGGAGTGGATGCCAATATGCCCTAGAGGGTAATGAAAGGTAAGTGGGTTGTTGGGGAGAGTGTGTGTGTGCAGTAGGAGCCATGAAAGGATGAAGGCGTGAGCCTGCACATGCGGTGGAGATTGTGAAAAGGGCGTGGTTCATCCTGCCTCCATGAATGGGAGTGAGAGGTGGGGAGTTTTTGGACTGATAGGATAAAGAAGCGGGTGCAGGATGGGGAGATCAGATTCCCTCCTTAGATTGGGAGGGGAAGTAAAAAAAAGAGTTGGTAGAATGAAAAATGAAGACGCGAGAGAGAGAGCGAAGATGTTGTGAGAGTGACGAATGGAGTTCGGAAACGGCTTGGGCTTATGCAAAGGATGGATGGGGGTGGCATACGTGGATGGAAGGAGGGAAGAGGGATGGCAGTAAAGGGATGAAGGATGCTCCATCATGGAGGGGGGAGTCTGAAATACGAGGATGGGGTATGCCTGATGGAGGGAACCCAGGGGAGTCGAGACCGTACGTGTTCGAATCTTGGTCGCGGCAGCCAGTACACAGTTAACTAAGCTGTTCATCCTCCCGTAGGGGCTTGGTCGATGAAATAGGTACCTGGCTTAGGCTACGGTATATATATATAAATATATATATATATATATATATATATATATATATATATAT
>JAYMFT010249785.1:0-10922 GCA_038088735.1 Panulirus argus
GACTACAAAGTCTAGATCAAATAGGGTTGCAGGCCTAATGACCTTCCTCATAGGTCGCTGGCCGTAAAACCCAACAAACAACCAGCAGACAGTTCTCCCTTGACCTCCAAGAAAAAAAAATAAATCGTGTAACGATTAATCAATATGAATATTCAGTTGCTTTTCAGATGATACGAAATGATATAAAAAAGCGGGTCAGGTGTTTGGGAACCTACGGGACTGGGACAGGAATTGGTGATGGAAAAACTAAGTGCGTATCCAGTTGTTTGTTTTCTTTCCTTCTTTTTAGCTTAGGGTGATGTGTGCCATGCGAATGTTAGCTGTTCCAACGCCAAGTACCGTCAGTAATACCTTTACTCATATGTCACTCATCTGTCCGCCTGAATAACAAGTCATAATTTGCTGGAAGAAATTTTTAAAGTGAGATTGAGCATCAGAAAATTTTTATGAATTTAAAGAAAACGGTGAAATTACTGCAGTGTTGTCTCTGGAGAACAATATAGTGTAATGATAGTTGCTTATATAGTGATGGTACCTAGCGTAAGTGCAATTGCAAAGTTATTAATTACTTGAAAGTCTGGTTATATGTGATTGATGACTGCCGTAGCCCTAACACCGGCAGGGCGGCGGAATGCGTGTACCATATTTACCTATTTATCACCTTTTTTTTTAGGGTAGGGGTTGAGGGATGAGGGTTTCATCTGGGATCAGGTGAAATTACAAGACGTCTTAAAAAGCTAAATGTCCCGCTGTCCCCTAGGAATGTTAAGGGACGTGAAAATGTCCGGCTTTAGGAGATGAACTCGTATGTCTCACAGTATGAAAACTACTAACTATAAACTGTGCGACTGCATGGAACTTAACCCACCACAATACGAGTATTTGTAAATATCAAAGGTACGATATAGTTTGAATTTTTTATAATGATATCTTTGTGTACGGTAAGAAAGGTAAAATTACAAGCAACCTTTACTCACATTTAATGCCATTTATTTTTAAGTATTAACTTTCAAGTACCTAAGTTGATAGCCATATTTTGAATGCGGATGTATATATGATTTATGAAATTGGTTTGTTAACATTGACTAAAATTATGTTAGCCCAGCACACTGACCACTGTACTATGAGTTGTATTGGTGTTCAGTACATAATGGTATTTAACAGTAGACACATTGCCAGTACCAAAGAAGCAATGCGAAACTGGTATATTTCAAAAATACTTTGAATATATTGTTGCCTTTTCATTTGTTTCCTCTTTTTCTGCCATGTTTTATCTTATACACTTACCGTTACAATGTTCTCTGTGTATCTTGGTCTTAATCTAAAGCGTAACGTTTCCGATACTTTTATGAAAACTAGTGTTATGACAAACGGTAATACTACATAAAATTGTTTAATTTTCTGTCTAGGCTAATGGTAACAATATATTCAGATGTGGACTCTGGAATAGTTCTGGGGAGATTTTTTTTTGTCACTCAAATTCGTGAGTTTTCCACCCTGAACTCAATATGCTCGAGAGGACATGTAATTTTTCTGCTGAGCTGTGATATGAATAGCCTTTTTATAAAAAAAGAAGAAAGGAATGTGTCAGAGTTTAATGCATTTGCCAACTGACCAACGCTAGGTATATTTATTCACTGGATTTACTTGATTTATTGACTAGAAGTCCTCCACTTCCTTCGACGTGGCGAGGCATTGAAGCAGACGGCGACGGGGTAGGGAGCCAGATGCTGTATGGCTCGTGTAAACTCCCTCCCTTTGTCTTAGGTGCGCACTTATCGAGGTGACCTTTGAAGGCATTTATGCTATCAGTTATTACCGCTGTACGTAGAAGGTCATTCCAATGGTTAATCACTTTTGAAAAAAGAAAATGCCAACATCCAGTCATTAATGTTGTTTGAACAATTTCTAGGTCAACCTCTACGTGACCCCTTAGAATCTTAAACATTTCTACGTGGTTGGCTTGAAGAAGTCTAGTCTCTTATGTTGTCAGATTCATAAGTCGTTTGAGCCTCTGATCGTACTCCATGGTTCTGAGCTCAGATATTATTTTACTCCATCTCCTTTGCATCCTCTAAGTAGATCAGCATCTTTTTGTAAGTGTGCCGCCCATGTTTGAATACTTGAAACCTTTATGAAAGTCAACAATATTGTAAAACCAAGCCCTCAGTTGTTAAAGGAGATAACTTCCAGTGAAAAATATTTATGATCTATTGACAAGAAGGTATTCTTCATTTTTATTACTAAAGAGTTCCCCGCTTTCAACTAAGGAATAAATCTCGGATCGTTTAAAGATATTGGCCACGCAGTCTTTGACGCATTATCCGCACCGATGATAATGCTTTTCCTAAAGTTCTCCTTGTAAAAAGCAATTACGTATTAAAAATTTATTCTAGACAAGCGTATTGTACCTAAGCTAATCCTTGAATATGAAAAATCCTAGATTGAAATCGATATTCGGCATGTTTGCACTAGTCTAGCCGAAAAAAGCCTGAAAAAGCGTAATGGCAAACACAAATATATTAGGACTTGGCTAGCAGAAAAAGCCGTGTACCAAACCGATGTTCGGTAGGTTAGGGCTAGACTAGCCTTAGTCACATCAGTTTATGCTTGGTTTAACCTATCCTAAACCTAGCCAAACCCGATATTGATTAGGTTAGATTTAGCCAAGTCTAGCACACTGTAAGACAATACATAACACAAATAATTTCCTACGATACATACATGCATGACAAAAGTTGTGTAAGTGTGTGAAAGTGTAAGGAAGTGAGCTTTACACCGATGTGGGTAAAAATGAAAGTTGATAGCAAGAGATGCATCTGCCCATGAGTGAGTGTGTCAGCAATTTTTATGCAAGAGACCAGGTTTTAGTGATGTGTGATTTAAATAGGAAGGTGAGTAATGTGGCAGTTAAAGGTTTAATTGGTGGGCATGATAGATTCATTTGTGTGATTGAAATTGATGAACAACTTGTGGAGTTGCCTGCTGAAAAAGAACTGGCGATTGGGATTAACTAATTTAAAAAGAGGGACATACACAAGTTGTAGGCAGCCAACGACCAGGAAGTATATTACCGGTACTACCCGCCTGGTTATCAGGAGGGTTAGTGACATTTGCTTAGTAAGCCAGCACTTTAGTGGCTGTCAAGCTGCACTCCTCTGACCCAGGTAGCTGTCTTTTCTTCCTGTTTCACTAGCATGTGGACTACTGGCATTCTGCCCGCAAACATACAATCTCTCCTTGACATATGTAACACTTGACAACACTTAATTCACGCAGCTCATCCTTCTTAACTAGATTTTCCTGCGATGAGCGCGATTTGACAAAATCGTAGGAGCAGTAGATAAAAGTAATAGGTAGGAACGTTTAAGCAGGATTATTAGGGAGAAACATTAGGTAGAAGCAGTAGGTAGGAACAGTTAGATAGTAGTCATTAGGAACATTAGATAGGAGCCTCTGCAAACACAGCTCTAGACTTGCCTTCTGTCAGTGGCCTGTTAAGGGTGAGGCACTAAGGCTAAGAAGCGGCACCTGGAGTTCTTTAGTTATGGAGACTGTTGCTGTGGCTATCCCTTTGAGAGAGTTCCAAATGAAACAGGCGTCAGAGATATAGATATATTGACATGCACAAGTATACATATGTGAGAAGAAAATATGATCAGTAGCCATTATTGGATCATTTACTGGTTGACATATAAGTAAGAGAGAGACTTTTGGTTGTGAATGTACTGAAAGGGACTACTGGTGGGATGTCTGATCATGCCTTTTAGAGCCGGTGATAATTTGTCGAGTTTTTCGGAAAATATAGAGAAATTTTGGGTGAGAAGGGTGGTGAGAGTAAGTGAACCTTGCAAGGAGACTTTTGTGAAGAAATACTTGGAGAGATTGAGTGGATAATGGCTAAAGGTTAGAGTAGACAAAGCTAGAGGAGTGGGTGAGGAATGGGTGGTATTTAGGGAAGTAGTGCAGGCATACTTACGGTGGGAGGTGGGCAGATATTACTGTAATTTGTAAAAATGTTTATATGACTAATATGGTCTTAAATTACAAAAATAATGAAGTTGAAAGTAGACTGGTTTTGATTTTGTGACAAATATCACCATGTTGTTTGTTTCATATATTTGAAAATAGACATGCTAATCTTGTCACCGACACGTTTTGTTTTGTAACACGAGTTGGTGTTATGTTGATGGTTCGTGGGATTAGAGTTAGTCATACTGTAATTTAAAGATAAAACATTTGCTTGGTTTTGCAGGTTACGTAGGGTCAGAAGTGGACATGAGCGACGCCCTAAGGAGACTAGGGGATACAGGTGGACGGCCAGAGGACAAGGCACTTAGTGAAGCTTTCCATAAATTTGCTGTGGTCATTCGGGAACACTCCCAGTTACTCCAGCAACTGGTGAATTTTCTTATGATTTATTACTAAAGTATCTTTACATTTGTGTATATTTAGACTTAATGGATTATTGGCCTTTTTGCTTTAATCATGTACACAGACATATGTATGAATTTTGTGTGCACACACGTTTAAAAAGTTGTATGATATTAGAGAATGTTCAAGAAATGGGGCCTCATGAGTGTTAAACTTCCTCCCTGAACTGTACAAATGGGTAATTACACACACACACAAATATAGAATGGGGAGGAGGTCTAAGAAAGTATAGACATAGCAAGAGACACTTAGAGTACTAAATGGCCTTGACCCATGTAAGACTCATGGCCGTAATGAATTTGCTTTAAATATGCTAAAGAAATGTGCAGGTACAGTGCATTTGACAGGTCACTTGAATTGTTGCTCAAGATGTCACTGGAGGATGGTATACTACCAAGGGAATGGAAGAGAGCAAATGCCATACCTATGACAACTAAGTTAGAGAGCTAAGAAAAATAGGATGGTGGCTGTGGAAACAAAGTTTGAGGATGAATTTACCTTCCAGTCTGCTAGGGAGACTTGTCGACTAGCAGAAGTTCAGGAAAGGGAGATTCTATCTGACAATAGGTTAAGTTTATTGCAGGATGAAAAACAGGATGATCATAGTATCATTCTGGTTAGGGATTCCAAAGTTAGGGATCAGGACCAAAAGATCCTAGTTGAGGAGAATAGGAGAAGAAAGTTGTGCTTTCCAGGTTCAAAATTGGAAGATAATCTTGGGAAGTTCGATGACATTGTTTCAAACACTCCTGAGGAAACTAGATTTGTTTTCCAGGTGAGAACTAACAGTATAGCCAATGGGAGATAAGAAATTTTTGCGAAGTATAAGGATCTCATCTGTAAGTTTAAAGAGAGCTAATTAAAGTTAGTTATATTGGGATGGCTGCCCAAATATGATGTAAATCCCTGAACCCTCAGTAGTGTGCTGTTGATAAACAATAGAGTTACCACTATCTGTAGGGAGAGGAAAGCATCTTTTTGTATGGATTTATGAGATCATTTTAGCTGGAATAAAAGTCTTCTTGCTGTGGATAGATCGAGTATGAGCAGAATAGGGAAGACCACCCTGGCAGAATGTTTGATGAAAGAATTAGGCTACTTTTCTCAATAGTCATATATTATTTAGTTGTGTAGAACATAGGAGGACCAAAAGGGGGATTCAGGGTGATAAGAAACATGGCAAGATAGGAACACTAAAAGTAGGAGACTTAATGCAGGAACAAGGAAGGTTGAGAACTCTGCAGAATGGGACAGATAGTGGTCATTTCCCAGGTATTAGAGGACACTTTACATGGGGCGGGGGATGAACAACCAGTGGGCATATATGGCAGGATGGGTCACATGGTGCCAGATGGGAACAAGACAGGTAGGGAAAAGGTAGAATATGGCAACTTGGTGGGAAAAAGAAGAAAAAGCAGAAGAGAGCAGCTTGAGATCAGTTTCCAGGTAAATGCAGGGAACAAGGCAAGTAGCAAACAGGGTAGAACAGGTCAAATGGAGTTTATCAACAAAGTTCACATAGTTGGGCTTCTCACTGCCACTGCTGCATACACACATGCCAATGAAAAATGTTTCAGTCCTTTATCAGAATATTCTCTCTTTATGCACTGAGTATATAAAACAAATTTCCTGAGTTTGAGGGAACTGTATTAGAAGAAAATTATGGTATGACTTGAACTTCAGAATCTTAGTTAGATATTGAAAGTAAAGGTTTCCTTGACAATTGGGTACACTCTGTGTAATTGTGATAGGGGAAATAGAGTGGATGGTGATGTGTTGCTCATTGTTGAAATTTACCTTAATCCTGTGCAGAAGAATGTTGTAGCTGTTGATGAAATACTCCATTTTTGTAGAAATCAAAAATAAATTTTGTAAGAAAATAACAGTAGAATTAGTTCATAGGTCCCCAGCACAGACAAACTTGGGATGATCGTCTTAATGAAAACGACGTGGATGTAGCTTAAGAAAGCTACAGTAAAGCTTTGAAGTATTGTGGGGACCATATGTGCCATTGCATAGGAGAGTCTTTTTTCAAAGCAAAACTGAAATGTTGAAATGATGACATAAAGAAGTATCCTTTGTTTACGAAAGCATCATATAAAAAATTCAGAGACCAATAATCGATGTAATAGAGCAAATTATTTTTTTTTTTTTCATGGAGAAATTAAGAGGCTTATACATCAAATTAAATGGCAGTATGAAGTTTATATTACTGAAAGATAGCAAAAGAAACCCTAAGGAGTTTATTTGGTTATGTTAGAAGCAAAAGAGTGTTTACCCAGCTAACTGATTCAGTATGGATTTCCATAGTGGAGCAATTAGTGTTCCTGACCTTGATGCATTCATGGTTGCAGCAGTCAGTCCATGGTCAGCCTAGCTGTTCATCCACCTTTAGAGATTGGTTGATAAGATTGGTACCTGGATCAGGCTAAAGGGGGAGGGAGTGGGGGGCTGGAAACCCTCCCTTTCTTGTATTTCAGTTTTTAAAAGAGAAAACAGAAGTAGTCAAGTAGGGAGTGCTCATCCTCCTCGAAGGCTCAGATTTGGGTGTCTCAATGTGTGTGGATATAACAAAGATGAGAAGGAAGAGAGATAGGTAATATGTTAAACAAAAAAAAACTGGATGTTCTGGCTCTGTATGAAATGAAGCTCAAGGGTAAAGGGGAAGAATGGTTTGGAAATGTCTTGGGAGTAAAGTCAGGGGTTAGTGAGAGGACAAGAGCTAAGGAAGAAGTAGCACTGCTCCTGAATCAGGTGTGGAATTGTGTGATATAGTTTAAGAAACTAAATTCTAGATTGGTGTGGGTAAAACTGAAAGTGGATGGCAAGGGATGAGTGATTATAGGTGCTTATGCACCTGGCCATGAGAAGAAAGATCATGAGAGGCAAGTATTTAGGGGTAGTTAAGTGAGTGTGTCAGCAATTTTGGTGCATGGGACTGGGTATTAATGATGGTTGATTTAAATGCAATGGTAAGTAATGTGGCATTTGAGGGTATAATTGGTGCACATGGGGTATTTAGTGTTATGAATGGAAATTGTGAAGAGCTCGTGGAATTGTGTACTGAAAAAAAGACTGATGATTGGAGATACCTGCTTTGAAAAGAGAGATATACATAAGTATATATATATATGAGTAGGAGAGATGGTCAACGGGCATTATAAGATTAGGTATTATTTGATAGACGTGTAAAAGAGAAATTTTTGGATGTAAATGTGCTGAGAAGGGCAGCTGGTGGGATGTCTGATCACTGTCTTGTGGAGGCAAAGGTGAAGATTTGTAGAGGTTTTTAAAAAAGAGGACACAGTGTCGTGGAGAAGAGATTAGTGAGAGTAAGTGAGCTCTGAAAGGGGACATGTTAAGAAATACCAGGAGAGATTGAGTTTAGAATGGCAAAAGATGAGAGCAAATGAAATGAAGGGAGTGGGTGAGGAATGGGAGGTATTTGGGGAAGGATTGATGGCATATGCAAGAGATGCATGTGGCATGTGAAAGGTGGGAGGTGGGCAGATAAAAAAAGGGTAGCAAGTGGTGGGATGAACAAGTAAAGTTGCTAATGAAAGAGAAAAGAGAGGTGTTTAGGTCATACTTACAAGGAAGGAGTGCAAATGATGGAAGATGAAAAAAAGAAAGTGGCAGGAGGTCGAGAGGAAGATGCAGGGTTTGAAAAAGAGGGCAAATGAGAGGTGGGGTGATAGTGTATCAATGAACTTCAGGGTAAATATAAAGATGTTTTGGAAGAAGGTAAATTATGTGCAAAAGAAACGAGAACAAATGGGGACATCAGTGAAGGGGGCAAAGGGGAAGTGATAACAGGTAGTGATGGAGTGAGGAGATGGAGTGAGAATTTTGAAGGATTGTTAAATGTGTTTGATGTTAGAGTGGCAGATGTAGGGTGTTTAGGTCAGGGTGGTATACGAAGTGAGAGAGTTGGGGAGAGCAGTTTGGTGAAAAGAGAAGAGGTGGTGAAAGCCTTGCAGATGAAATCAGGTAAGGTGGCAGGATTGGATGGTATTGCAGTTGAATTTAAGAAGAAAGGGGGTGACCGTGTTGATCATTGGTTGGTAAGGATATTCAGTGTATTTATGGATCACGGTGAAGTGCATGAGGATTAGAGTAATGCATGTATAGTGCCATTATATAAAGGCAAAGGGGATAAAGGTGAGTGTTCAAACTACAGAGGCATAAGTTTGTTGAGTATACCTGGAAAATTAAATGGGAGGGTATTGGCTGACAGGGTGAAGGCATGTACAGAGCATCAGTTTGGGGAGGAGCAGTATGGTTTCAGAAGTGGTAAAGGATGTGTGGATCAGGTGTTTGCTTTGAAGAATGTGTGAGAGAAATACTTAGAAAAACAAATGGATTTGTGTTTGGCATTTATGGATCTGGAGAAGGCATATGATAGGGTTGACAGACCTGCTTTGTGGAAGGTCTTAAGAATATATGGTGTGTGAGGTAAGTTGCTAGAAGCAATGAGAAGTTCTTATCAAGGGTTTAAGACGTGTGTATGAGTAGAAAGACTGGAGGGTGATTGGTTCTCAGTGAAAGTTGGTCTGCAACAAGGGTGTGTGATGTCACCATGGATGTTTAATTTGTTTATGGATGGGGTGGTTAGGGAGGTGAATGTAAGAGTTTTGGAGAGAGAATTTAAGTATCTAGGAGCTGTCTTTGGTAATTGTGTTGATATGGAAAGAGAGTTAAGGGGGAGAGCAGTATAGGGTAGAAGAGCCATTGGGTCACTTAATAGAATTATGAAGGGTAGAGGTGTAAGCATGGATGTGAAGAGGATTAAAGGACAGCATAGTCCTGCCTACTCTGACCTATGCATCCGAAACATTGACATGGAATGAGTCACAGAGGTCAAGAATCCAGGCTGTGGAAATGAGCTATTTGAGCAGAGCATGTAGTGTGACTAAATGGAATGAAGAAAGAAATAAAGGGGTGTATGAGAGATGAGCTATAGCAAGGAATGAATTGGGGTCTGGTACAATGGATGAAACTTAACTCTTGGAGGTAGCTTGGGCTTGTAGAATGAATACAAGACAAGGAGTTTACAAGGAGAGTGTATGATTATACAATTAAAGGGGTTGGTGTGAGTGGAAGACCACCTGTGACATGGTCAAATAGGGTGGAGGAATACTGGAGGCAAAGAAATAGTAGAAGAATGTGTGGAATGGTGTATGCGAGGGAGGCATGTAAGATCAGGGATAAGTGGAGACTCTTTTGCCGTGGCCATCCCTTGATGGAAGTTCCTGGAGGAAACGGGCATCAGAGAAATATAGATAGATAGATAGAGGGCATGGGAAGTGAGTCTGTTGTTCATTGATGATACAGCACTGGTGGCTGATTCAAATGAGAAACTCTGGAAGCTGGTGACTGAGTTTGGAAGAGTGTGTGAGAGGAGAAAGTTGAGAGTAAATGTGAATAAAATCACGGTTATAGGTTCAGCAGGGTTGAGGGACAAGTTAGTTGGGATGTAAGTTTGAGTGGACTTGGCAGCGAATGGAACCATGGAAGTGGACATGAGTCATAGGGTGGGGGAGGGGCACAGAAGTTCTGGGAGCGATGAAGAATGTGTGGAAAGAGAGAATATTATCTTGAAGAGCAAAAATGGGTATGTTTGAAGGAACAGCTGTTCCAACAGTATTATATGGTTGCGAGGCATGGGCTAGAGATAGGGTTGTGCGGAGGAGGGTGAATGTGTTGGAAATGAAATGTTTGAGGACAATATGTGGTGTGAGGTGGTTTTATTATGTAAGCTGAGAGATATTTGTGGCAATAAAAAGAGTGTGGTTGAGAGAACAGAAGAGGGTGTGTTGAAATGGTTAGGACAAATGAGGAGAATGAACAAGGAAAGGTTGACAAAAAGGATATATGTATCAGAGGTGGAGGCAACAAGAAGTGGGAGACCAAATTGGAGGTGGAAGGATGGAGTGAAAAAGACTTTAAGCGATCAAAGCCTGAACATGGAGGAGGTTGAAAGGCATGCACAGAATGGAGTGAATTGGAACTATGTAGTATACTGGGGTCAGTGTGCTGTCAGTAGAGTGAACCAGGTTGTGTGAAACATCTGGGGTAAACCATGGAAAGATTTGTGGGGCCTAGATGTTGATTGGGAGCTGTGGTTTCAGTGCATTATACATGACAGCTAGAGACTGAGTGTAAGCAAATGTGGCCGTTTTCATCTGTCTCCTGGTGCTTTCTTTCTGGCGCAGGGGGTGGCAATGCTATTTCCCGTGGGACGGGGTGGCATCAGGAATGGATGGGGATGAATAAGTGTGCATATATGTACATGTGTATATGTGTATATGCATGTGTATGTATGTATATATGTATATGTTCATATGTATATGTATGTACTGTGCATATATGTGCATTCATATATATATATATGTGTATGTGGGTGAATGGATCTTTCTTCATCTATTTCCTGGCGCTACCTTGCTGACGTGGGAAACAGTGATCAAGTATGATAAATATAAATATAT
>JAYMFT010249796.1:0-10922 GCA_038088735.1 Panulirus argus
GAAGTGAGAAAGGGGGAAAACAGACAGGGAAAGCATTTACAAAGTTTTGAGAAAGTGAAAAACACGTCTTGAAATGAGCCAGGTCATAGTTATTGGGAAAGACATGAATATAAAATATATTCGTATATGCACATAGAATTGAATACGCCTGCATATTTAGAGTTATTAATCTTCTTATGTTCTCTAATTTTCTCAATATTACACTACCATCAGGTGGGTGCTCAGACACCGGTTATTCAAAATCATCCACTTTATTTCAGTGAAGCTTTCACCTTCACAGAGGCATCATCAGGATTCTACAAAAAAGAGATAAAACTGCGAAACAAAACTTGGAAATGATATGTAAAACGCAAACAAAATATATATTAGAAATGCTCTCGGAAAAAAACACAGTACATAGCACTTAAAGAGAGGGAAAGCACTAAAAGCGATACAGATTAGCAATATCATGATGAGTAGTATGAGTTACTGTCAAAATACAAAATATGAAACAGAAATATTGAAAAACTTACAGTTGAGGAAACACGGAAGAAGAATATTAAACGAGGTAGGAATATAGAAAGTGTATCTTTAGATACACTGTTGGGCCAAGCGAGACCATTAATTGCCCGCATGTGGAGTTGAGGTCAGGTGAGGCTCATGGCTCATTTGATTCTCTCTGACCATCGTAACCCAGGATTGGGTGGGTCAGTAACGTGTTCCTTCTGGGAGTTTACAATAAGAGTGTATAATAGTACAATTGAAGTGGTTGGTGTGAGAGGAAGACCACCAGTGACTTGGGCAAATAGGGTGGAGGAGTATTAGAGGGAGAAAAATGGTGTAAGAATGCATGAAATGGTGTTTGCGAGGGAGGCGTGTTAGGACAGGGATAAATGGAGATTCTTATGCAATGGCCACCCTTTGATGGGAGTTCCCAGAGGGAATGGGCATCAGAGATATAAATAGATATAATATAATTAAATACAACTTGAATGTATAGAGTATGTTTTTGTATTCTTATCTGCTGTTAGATCTTATATCACAGTAAGGCTTCTTAGCTTTGGTAATACTTTTTCATTAAATTCATCCAGGCAATGTCATTTTGTTGCAGCAGGTCTTATCGTACTGAATTCATCAGTATACTCTGGTTTACAGGTTCTTAGAGCTTAAAAATACATGCTAGAAAATACAAAAGAACCTCTGGTATTTATAATTTGAGACAACGAAATGTTCAGAGTATTGTACGTGTTCATTTTCAGTTGACAGCCCTCTGTTATCCCAAAAAATTGAAAAATTAAAAAAGGATAAGAATATTTCAGATTGCACACACCACACTGCACCGCACCGCGGTAATTAGGGCAATCACCTCCCGGTGTTTTGTAAGTATGGAGGACGCTTACTATCTCCCTTTAATTTACTGACACGATGATGTGTGCCGATCATGTACATTTGTGTATTTTATGCACCTTGGGTTACTATTGCAGACAATGGTCTCCTTCAAGCATTGTCAGCAATTGCGTGACAGCTCCTTGAAGCCAGAATCTACATCTTGCACAAAGTGCACGAGGAATGTTTTGTTTCGAAAAAGAAGAAGCAGTTGTGCGAAAGGCTGGCTAAGTGCAAGTCCAAGGTGGCTCTTGTAGATAACTTCAGTATTGCCAGAAGATCGAGCCATTAAATAGTGCTTGTTTGTTTACATATATTAATATTTCCTCTGTAAAAATATTTACAGATTAGTAAAATGTTTTTAAATACTACAATTTCTGAATTATTCATTATATATAAAAAACTTAAATAAATGGAAATTTTATCCAAAATTGTTAATTCCCATAGCATATCAGACAACAGAGATTCTACTGCGCTGGGCATTTCAGATAATAAAGGTTTTATTGTGCTGCTTTCTTCAACAGTGACATGTGGTTGGGAGGATTTCTGGTAAATTTTAAGTTTGGAGACAAGTTAGATTTAATGATAATCATGTTTAGGAAAGAGAGAAAATTTTCATTTTCTTTCATAATGATTCTGAATAATACTGAAAACTAAATCATTCATTTTATCCATAAAAAAAAATCTAGAGGGTCCCTGTCTCATTGCTATAAACAAATGATGTCGTGTAAGTACCTAAACTAAGGAAAGTTGAAATCATAAATGTTACAAAGTAGTGTGGATTGAGAGAAACAATATCTACATTTTATAGGGTAGAGGATTTCTCATAGCCATGCTGAATATTTGTTTTT
Organism: Panulirus argus; assembly: GCA_038088735.1. NCBI lineage: Eukaryota > Metazoa > Arthropoda > Malacostraca > Decapoda > Palinuridae > Panulirus > Panulirus argus. The sequence goes on from JAYMFT010249796.1 coordinate 2,217, forward strand.
AAGAGTTCTCCTTTTATTGTGAAAGTATTATGTGTTATACACAATTCAATAAGTTTAAGAAATATGATTCCATTCATAGACAAATCTAAAGCAGACGAATTATCTTTGAAGAAATCTAGTAGATCACAGACAGGAACTGTGGAGAAAGTGCATTTACATCAAAACTATAAAATTCACACTGTGTTTTTCTTTCCTAGTTTGTTTGTAGTGGATGTAATATTCAGTCTGTCAGCCAGAGATATTATGTAAGAATAGGGATAATTTTCTAACCACTCATTTTGATAATCTGTAAGTAGCAGATCTAACTGATCTAATGACCTTATGAGTTTTGCCCTTCCATACTTATATGGTAAGACAGGATTAATTGTGAAAAACTGTTTCATACAGTGAGGTTGATCGTTCAGTAATCCTTTCAATATTTGAATTAAAATGCCTGTTAGAGTTTTCATTTGAACATTTGTGTGGTTTTTATGTTTCTATATCACTCAAAATTTATTCATATACAAATTTATCAAGTATAACAGTTGTGTAATTTGTTTGCTTTAGTTATGTGGATATCTCTGTTGGATTTCAAACCTTTCAAAGCACTCACAAACCTTTTGGTTATGTTTGATTCAAGCTCCTTGTTAAATAGTGCATATACTCACCATTTAGCAAACAAAAGATCTTGGGTCATATCATCTCTCATTTGTTTTAATAGATTCATAAAACATTTTGCTCTGGAGACTGGATAGAATGTTAGTTTGCTTTATGGAGAATTTCAAGCCAAAACCAAGTAATAACTACTTATTCTTGGTCCACTGGCCCTTATTAGCCAGCCTTGTTTTAAACTCTGCAAATATCCACTCGCGAAGCATATGCCACAAGGATCACTAACCAAATTGCAGATTTCATCTTTGAAAGCAATCTTCATATCATCAGTCTAAATTATAATCATAGAGGTCAGTAGGAGGGCATATAGTTGCAAGTATTTGTAGCTTTCCAAGTTTTTGAAGTGGAATAGCTAGGAAGACACTGATATGACTATATTATCTCTGCAGGACCTCAGGAACTTCATGTGGTGAGCTTTTGGAAGTTTCTGCTTGAAATTGTGGTACAGAGGACAAATGTGGGATCACAGGTGGGAAAGTGTATTAACAGCAGAGATACATGGGATCCATATTGATTTGCACAATGGTGCCCTGGAAAATAAATCCAATAAACCCACAGGAAATGGAAAGGCAGACACCAAGCTTTTGTCTATTTCAAATGACATTTTCAGGGCAACTAGTTGTGCAGTAACAAGGTAGGGTTATATGTAGTGGCAAGAAGGAACTGAAAAATGCATGTGGAGGAAGTGATCCAATTTCAACCCTTGGGGTATGTGTGTGTGTGTGTGTGTGTGCGTGTGTGTATGTGTGTGGGATGGGGGCGGGGTTTACACTTGATCAAACCTTACTTCACTACTTTCTTACATTTCTTCAAAGTTTGCTTATCAACAGCTGTTTACATGTTTATTTTGTCAAAATGTTGCCAGTTTTGTACATATCTTGATTTAGATTTCAAGATTATATTTAAAAATTTTACATTTAGGATGTACATAGACAAATATAGGATAAATTCCGGGATATTGGGTGATTATGGTTTCCCAGGTGAACAAACCTCTCGATTTAAATCCTGTTCAAACATTAAACTAAGTTGTTCAGTACTTTTCTTTGAATATTTTATCATATGATTTTCAAGAATATTGTATATACAGTTGTATCCTATAATACTAAGCCATCCCTAAAAGGTAAAGATGATTGTTGTAATTGAACACAAAAAGAAACCATTTTTCCTCGTTTTACCGTTTTCTATGTTTATTCATTTTAGTTGCATCAGTCAGTGTCGGGTGGCCGTTTATCTTAGGATCTTATAAATGAGGCATATCAACTGCAGTTAAACTTACTTGCTCTGTCTCTTCCTAGGGAATACTGCCCTTATCTTTAGTTAGTGTCAGATGGCCCTGATAATCGTAGCAAGTTAAATATAAAGCATATCAATTGCAATTAAACTTTCTCTCTGTATCATCCTTAGGAATAATGCCCCTATCTTTAAAGGTGGTAAAATTAAAACAAAATATACATTTAAGTTCTTTACTTCCATATACTGTACATGATTTACACGATTCAAATGTGTACAAGCATCCAAATTCACATACAACACGAATACATACATACATCCTCCTAACTAAAGTACTTAAAACATGCCCTCTATAAAAAAAATAGTATTTTGTCGTGAAACTTTTCTTGATGAAATGATGAAGCAATGACTATGATTATGTGCATTTTCTATGTCTGCAAATAGTGAATTTTATAATTTGTTTTTGCATATGCAAAATTGCCAAATCAAATGAGTGTCATGGCAATGAAAAGGAATACAATCATTCTTAAAGGAAATTGAATGTACCAAGAGTGAATCTGTATGAACTGTATATAACTATGTACTCATGATAACAGGGATTTCCTTACCTGAATTAAGATTCATACTTGATAAAAATAATAGCAATGGAAACTCTGAAGTAATGGATGAATGTGTCATTAAGTGTAATAAATATGTACAAACAATAAAATTAACAGAACCATATATTTCTTTCATGCATTGTATTCACATACAAACATAATTCATTACCTGAATAATCCAATACTAACCAAAAGTTTTATGCATTCCCTCAAACCTACTCATGGTACCATATACTATCTTCTCTCAATCTTCCCTCCTGAGTACATAAATGATTTTCATAATCATATTGTCTCAGACAGTCTGATGCACTTCAAAAACATATCATATTTATATAATGTTAACTCTGCTCAAATGGCCATGATGGGAGAAGGGAGAACCAAATCCATACCAAGATATCACAGTGTAGGAAATCAATCCCGTAGCACATATTCTGCAGCAATACTCTGTATTATCATAACTCCATTCATACCTATATGGGTTAGATCAAAGCCTTAAAGGTAAGCACCTTAATGATACTGTAGTTGATTTTACAAAATTGGGCAACAAGCTAATTCTTACATAATCATTACAATCTATGCACTTTTTCAAGCATGGGTAGTGGAGGATTATTACTGTAAACTTATTGTAAAATCTCTTTAATCTTGAAAAAAATATCGAAAGTAATGGATTGCCCCTAAAGAGGTAATCGAGATTGAGTGTGCTGTAAAATATCAACTACATGTATACACCATAAATTCCTCAGAAAAAAAAGTTAGTGTTGAAAGTCAATGCTTAGAGTCCAATTCTGCAAAATTTTCAAATAGGTGCTCACATGAACTTGATCCTTCCTATGTAAATGAGAAAGGAGATAAAGATAACATAGATAGTGCATTGTAAATGCATTTAAATATTACTTTGGAAGATTTTTTTCTTTGGCAAAGAACCTGATATATCATTAAACAGGTGGAAACGAAATTGGTCTGTTCTGCTCAGCTTGGAAAATGTTACAGTGAACTCTTAATATAATGCAGAAGAAAATTTTAATAGCATTCTTCACCAAGTACAATGTAGGATGTTATGCACTGTAACTGTTCTCTTTTATGTCTCAGTGTTATCACTATATCATTTTTTCCCTTTCATGAAACATGATAATGTGCAAAGCTATGACTTATGAGTTTATGAATATGAAAGAGATTGATTATAAAATGTGAAAGGACATATTATATATGTAAATACATTTGACTAGGCAAAAATAGGAATGAATATCTAGAAATCAGACAAATTCAACTGAAGCGAGTCTTAACTAAATCATATTTAAAAAACATAAGTGCAAAACACTTATGGGAGATTTTTATTAAGTTGGAATTGACTAATCTGTACTGTGACACAGAATATCTACAAGGCTGTACACGCATCACCTATATTCATAACACCTAATGCTGCCCTCTAATCATCACCCTTGACTGTCAGCTCATATGACTGCTTGTGAATTATCAAATTCCTCATAACCACTGGTAACATCAAAGAATATAAAGCTGTATCATACAACCTTCTCCTGAATAACAAACATTAGAAAACTTTGCTTTCCATTTAGTGATACTTTTTAGCTACAAACAGTTTAGCTTGAAGTACATGGAAATTTGTGAAATCCATTTTAGTACAAAACCTCAAAGTTTGTTTTTGGCTATCATTAGATATTTGAGAACACTGTATCATACAACCTTCTCCTGAATAACAAACATTAGAAAACTTTGATTTCCATTTAGTGATACTTTTTAGCTACAAAACAGTTTAGACTGAATTACATGGAAATTTGTGAAATCCATTTTAGTACAAAACCTCAAAGTTTGTTTTATGGCTATCATTAGATATTTGAGAACACTGCAATTTCAAAACTGAAGGTGAATCTTTGGGATATCCTTGTTGGAAATCAGAATATCTGGGATTCCTATAAATATGATAAAATTTCATAACCTGACCACCCTTTTTTCATCAAGGTGTATTTATATAGTATATCACCTACTATAAAGTGGACATAACTTGTTACTTTGTTATACTGTGCTCTATTTAAGCAGCCCTTTCATATAAGAGGAAGAAATTCCACTCGGTGAAAGGGAAGCATATTCTATGAAAAAGATAAATTATGCTTATACATAGTAACTAAGAAAATATTTTCTATCATCATAAAGGCAAAATAAGATGTTACATTTGAACTACATGATTCAGTGACTGTAGTTAAAAAATATAATTCAAATGGTGTCTCATGTTAGCATGAGTTCAACTTGGTCTTTTATCTTTCCACTTCAATCTGCTATATCTAATTATTATATAAGGACATAGTTAAAGTAATCAAGATTAATTCAAGTATAAAATTTAGACATAGCTTCAGTATTCAGACCAGCAGAACACTAACCCTACAACAATGAACAGCTATTTCCACAAAAAATATCTTTTCATATCACACACTTTAGGAAGGAGACATCAGTAATATAAATAAACTAGCCTGTTCATAATCCCTTAATGATGTCAAGTTTGTTTGGCTTGTACCAGTAATATTAATAAAGAGAGATCAGCAGACAACAACAGGAAGAGAACATTAATACCCTAATTTCTTTATATCAATGAACAAACCAAATGACATTAAAGCACAACATTGATTCCTTCTTGGACCTTTTCGTCTGAGATGTCAAGACTGACACTATATTAGTGTTACCCAAATATACAGCAAATATCTGTATTAACATGTTCACAGCACAAGATGGCATGGCATCACAACATATAGTAATCTATAAAAAACAAGTCACAAATTACATTTACATAGTGTCAGCCTCCAAGAACTACCAAAAAAAAAGGACAGACATCATATAAAAAAAAAATCCTTGTAAAGCTATACACTTCACATCTGAATTAGTAAATCTACTGTTCCCTGTCATGTTACTCTTTTGTTACTACAAAAGCCCTCTGGTGATTTCAAATATGTTCTTTCCAGATCTTTTAAAATATGTGGCTAAGTTCTGACAAAATATGACAAATATCACTTATCAAGTTGAAAATATATCACAATGCCTTACTTGAAGCAGTGCACAAAATGTTGTTCTTTATATACTTTCATGCAGCATAATCCTGTAATACTCAAGAATTACTGCACATATATCTATCATCTTGAACACTACCTGTAAATATTTAGACATATCTGCATGACCATCCTATATGTTATTCACCATTAGGTTAAATAATAATTTAAGAATGTTCTATCAAAAGTTTCAGACACTGTTGGCTCCATATGCTGACTGCTTGAAGATTGCAGTGATCTCATCTATGGATCGTCCTTTAGTCTCAGGTACCTTAAACCATGTGAAGACAATGAAGCAAATCAATAGGGCCACAAATATCAGGAACACATAGGGACCAGTCAGCTGTTGGAAGACAAAAAATCTATGAGTATAAGGACTTGAAATTTTGATTTATGCATGGCATTAATATGTTAAAGATGCAGTATACACATTATTTCACAAATCAATAATTTCCGTAAATAAAAGCACAAAATTGTCAGATAAACAAAACATTTCATTCGTAATTCTAACCTCTTGAAGTGGCAGGAATCCAAGTCCAACAAAGAAGGCTGCAGTCCAGTTGATTGCAACAGCAATGGATGAGGCAGTAGGACGAGCATTTTGTGCAAACAGCTCAGTGACAAAGAACCAAGGAATGGAGCCAGGGCCAGTTGCAAACATTACTACAAAGAAGATCACAAGGAAAATGGACAAATAGCTAATCCATTCTACAGTGTTCTTCAGAAGGAGGCAGATGAAGAGAAGGAAGACATCAATCAGCATACCACTTAGACCTGCCAGCATGAGAGTCTTGCGGCCAAACCTCTCAACCATGACAAGGGAAGCAAATGTCATAAGAACATTCATTGTCCCCATTGCAATAGTTGCATTCAAAGAGGCCTCCTCACTCAGGCCAGCGGATTCATAGATCTTTCTCGAAAAGAAGATAACCTGTAGGCAAGATAAGAGTGTGAGTATATCCTTCAACATGTATCTAGTATGCCTTTGACCACATTTAGAATGGGTAAAATCTCATAACTTTATAATTGAAATATTTAAGGAAGAAATAAAAACACGTTAAATAAAATCATTAATATTCCTTTCTTACTTTTAAAACAGTAGATAATTATAATGTACATCACAAAAGTCTGAGCTAATAACACAGCAGCTGCTTTCTGGATGTATAAGAAATGAAGTCTGTTACTCACAGCATTAATGCCAGATAACTGCTGAGCAATCATCATCATCATGGAAATCACGAGAGGAATGCGAAGTGTTGGATTCGTGACAATTTCCCTCATAGACACAGATGGCACAAGCTTTGAAGCTTCTGCCTCATTGCGCATCTCCGCCATCTCTTCTTGTACATTTGTGGTATCTCTAAGCCAAGTCAGTGCTGTGGTGAGAAGAATATGTATTTTAGGTGTGCATAATAATGAAACAAAAATCAGTATTAGCAAACTGTTCAGCAATTTCAATTAAACGGCAATGCATTTTCAAATTATAATGAAGCAAATTTGTAGGGCTCTCAAAATTAAAAACTTCATTTTTGTTGTGATACTGTGATACATGCAGTTCTATTGAGTAGTGCTTTGTAAAAGGATGTATAGATTTAATGACTCATTTTGGCTTCTTTATAATGTGAGGAATATCCTGTTTACAGTAATGGTAGTTTCATTCACAGTAGGATAGTGAAAGGATAATATTTTATACTGCAGAAAAGCAGACTGATAAAGATGAAAATAACCAGATAGAGAGATGGAAAAGTTTCTCCTTAAACACTTACCTCTCTGTGCAGCAACTGATTCATCCTTGTTGATGAGGATGTACTTGGGTGATTCAGGGCAGACTGGCATTGCTATCAGTTGGAAGATGGCTGGCAAGCCAGTCAGAGCAAGCAAGATGGGCCACAGATCCTCTGTGCCCAAGATACTCTCCAGACCCATGATCTGCGATAACTGTAAAAGAATTAAGTTAGTTATTATCATTATAATTAGGCAATGATTTAGATACTGGGTTGCCTACAATTAAAGTTTTCTTCACTTACAAGTAGATTTGTTATTATAAATCTAATTTTGTACAATCAGATTCTTGCTTAATAAAGCCTAAATGCTGGTTACAATGGAGGTTTTTTTTTAAGCTGTCATGGTGTGGCTCCAGTCAGCAAAATAAAAGATAAAATATCCAAGGACATGTTCCAGTAAAGATGCAAATTACGAGATTTAAGGGATGAAATACAATGAAATTTTGCATCTTTTCATTATATAATTAGTAATTTGTACAGTAAAATCATGAAAATTTTTCAGTTTGTATTTCAATCATATGAGTTAAAGAGCCAATTTGTGAAAAATTGAGAAACATGCTAGGCAAGCAAAACTTATTGTGCCCATTGGGCAACTCCACTACCCAACCTGCATAAAACAGGTACCTTCATCAAAATGATGAGATTCTTCCCTTCCACAGCATTTTAATAATATGAGAATGACTAAATTTCTTTTGATACTCATTTTGAAACATTTTTAAGTACTGCTTCAGTGAAATATGTCTCCTCAGCTCAAGGAAAAGGAAAATAACACCTAAAATCGTGATAAACATTTGTGGGGAAATATATGTACTTATAAGTATTATCTTTTTACATATCCAAAATCTGAAGGGCAGCTGGCAATACTTACCAGGATAGAAATTGTCAGGACCAACTGGTATGCAGTTCCGATTGCACCTCTGAGGTTGACAGGAGCAATTTCTGACAGATACATAGGACAAAGTCCAGCATTTAATCCATTGTTGATGCCAATCACAAAGCGTCCAGCGATAAGCATCTCATATGAGCTGGCCATCTTGCAGAACCCAAACAGCACAGAAGCCACAATGGCAAAGATGTTGTTCAGGAGAAGACCACCCTTACGTCCAAACCTGGTAGAGGAGTGATCAACAATAACACTCGACCTATTAATACGAGTGAGTTTCTATCTTTAAATTTTAATAAAAACAACATTCAAGTACATTAACAACTTTTGAAGCAGTGACTTCCTCATGAAGGATTACCTCTACCTATCTTTTTTATGTGAGCTGAGACATGAGCAACTAATGCCCTAATCGAGGCAAGTTCATTAATGATATATATATATATATATATATATTTTTTTTTTTTTATTATACTTGATCGCTGTTTCCCGCGTCAGCGAGGTAGCGC
>JAYMFT010249807.1:0-10922 GCA_038088735.1 Panulirus argus
ATCTATCTATCTATCTATCTATCTATCTATCTATCTATCTATATATATATATATATATATATATATATATATATTAATATGTGAGTGTGTGTGTAGTATAATCTCACAGTTGCCCTGAATATGACTTGAAATAAAGTCGAAAGATTGGAGCTGCTCGTTTTCGTCTCCTTTCCCGTGAGATTATACTACATGTGTATTTCACGTGTGCATTGTAGATCATTATATATATATATATATATATATATATATATATATATTAGTTATTCAATGGATGTCTCTCTTTTAACTCAGAAAATCTGGTCACTTTATATAACTGGCACAAGGGTATGTGCGCTCGATGCGCCATGTGTAGTGTAGTGGGCTTGTTCATATAGATGTACTTTGGGCAATTTTTTCTTAATTGAATAAACTCCAAATTCTCCGACCACTTCGAAGATTTGGAAAAAAAGTAGTAATGAATGAAAATTATAAACTATTTCGGAAAAAATTTGTTTATGTTGTTATGATTATGATGATTAGAAGTATGTAAATATATATGGATAACCCCTACCTCTACTCTACCTCCACACTGGCAGAGAAAAATAAGGCACGTGACACTATTGGCTTTCTTTCTTGGCAGACGTACAATACAGCGTTTTTTTTTTTCTTTTATATCAATGTGATAAGATTTCGGGTGTGAAGAAATAATTCACTATGTTTATTCAATCTGTAATAGATGTGGTATTTTTTTGAAGAATAATGTAGTGAAGTCATGTCATGGAAAAGTTTATGAAAACTTTTCCCAGTTACTGGCATCTGGAAATCATGTGATGTAAACAAACATCAGCTGATGTTCAAGTGGCACTGTTGGAAATGTGTGCTTAAGGGTCTTCCTCGCAGTTGGTCTCTTCCTCATTAGATTAATAAGACTCCTCTTGGTTGCGGAACATTTGAAAGCCACCATATATGATGGCCGACGAGCTGAATAAGCTTAAAGTGGCCCCAGCTTACAATGTGGAAAAGTTACTACATGAAGAGTTTCAAAGATGTAAAGGTGATATTTATAGATGTTTTTTCGTCTTATGCTATTCTTAATAAAACTGTAAAGTGGCCATTACTTTAATAAATTGATTGGAAACTGTTGGAGATTTTTACTGTAAATTTGACAGTGCAACGGAACATTCACATCGTGGTATTCCTTGCTACAGCGAACAGATTCCTCTTTCGGTACTGCCATGATAACTAAGATAGAAAGATAGGGTTATGCTGACGTAGTTTCTTCAGCTGGCAGTCATCTCAGTCGCAGCGATCTACTTCCGTATCTCATGCACATCTTTCCAAATAACATACACCAAGTGGAAGACAACCGTATGGCTCCTTTTTTTATCTTCCTATTTAGAAATGTATTTAAGGCCCATTTTCTTACCAAAAGAAAGATGAGAAGTTTATTTTCACAGATGTGGTGCTTGTAAGACCGTACTCTTCCAGATGATTCAAAATATTAGAACAGACAGTACTGTTAAACAAATTTCATGTAATAATAGTTAAGGAAACAAACATACCGTTACTGGCAAGGGCTGTCTCATTTTATTTTCTTTAAACTGGATATTTTTGTCATTTACCAACTGCAGAGGGTACCTCCTTTGTCATTGGTGATTGGAAGTGTGAGCATAAATGCCACTGAGCTCATTTGCAAATTTCTTAAGGACCCTAGATGGAACCTAATTAGGGTCTGAAACTGTAGCCCTTTCAATAGCTTCATTACACCTGACTCAGTGACTTCTACAGCTATCTCCAATTTTAGTGACTGACATATTAAAGGGGACCATAAAACTACTATATTGACCAATAAGAGAATTCCTTTTCCTGCTTACTTATGTACTTTCAGAAAGGCTTCAGCTCATTTTAGTATCATACCAATCGCATAATATATGAATCATGAGTGTTTCTCAAAAATTTCTGACAAGAACAACTTAGTCATTGCAGTTTTTATCTAAGCTGAACTACTTGTGTGATCATTAAGGTGCTTCTGCAAGGCAAAATTCCCTGCATCATTATGAATTTCATCAAGGATACGTTTGTTGATCATGTGTGACTACCTTTGTAGGCTTATTGTAAATGGAATACACAACCATAAGTTTAGTAGCCATGATATCATAGTCTTTTAACTTAACAGGGGATAGAACTTCATCAGTTTGACTGGAGGGTGTGAACTTAACCAAAGGCCTAATATGCTTTGCTCACAGGTTGCGAAGTATGCCATCTGCTGCACACCATTAAAATTAAAAATGTTGATGAGAATTTTGCCTTTAGATTAGTTCAGGGGTGCTCCATTCTCCTAGACCCATTAGATCAGTCAGTGTTTCTGAAGTTGGTATTACTGAAAGCATGCAGTAAGGGAAGTTGACCTGATTTATGGAAGGACTTTATACTGTCCAGCTGATCCCTGAGTAAACCAAACTACTGTCGTTCTTGTCAGGTAGTATGTATGTACCAAATTCTGATTCAGTGAGAAACACCATTAGTCAGTCTTAACTCAGACAGATTCTGAATTATTAATGAGTTTAACAGGTGGCTTCTGCAGTCTTTATTTTTGTCAGGGACCAACCAACAGTGCTCAAAATATTTTTGTAAGCACTGGGGTCACATGGGTTTGCAATGGTGTGAATAATTTGATTTTTGCAGAATTGTAAATGTAAGTCCAAGGAATCTGAAAATGGTCTTATGATTGTTATTTGGTCTGAATTTCAACCCCAGGGCCTGAAAATGGCAAATAATCTGAACTGTATCCTTTTTTTCTTTGAGGCATCATTTTGAATAAGTATATGCATTTCTGATTAAATATCCTGATTTTAGAATTATAACTCTAGAACTGAGTTTATATTTTATATTAAAAAAATTTCTGAATTTTAATCTTTCAGTAAGTTTATGGACTTGTAATTGTACATATTGGCTGAGCTACCATGTGGCTTATGCTTGTATTGTAAAAATGTGGAACAAAAAATGATGAAAGTTTGTTGATTGCTATCATAGAGGAGGTACAGAACCTGATAATTCAAGAGAAATGCATTGAAGATTACCATTTACAATGATGTCACCTTTATTGTTTTGTAATATCGCAGCTTCCATAACAGGCCACTGTTACCTTGATCATGCTGGTGCAACACTGTATAGTGACAGCCAGATTAAAGAAGCGTCTGCTGAGCTCCAATCTTCACTTCTTGGTAACCCTCATTCTCGCCACTTACCCAGTGACACAGCCACTCAGATAATTGAGTCTGTGCGTCACAGGTAAGTCAAAAGCTTTTCACTTCAAAGGATATTTTTTTGATGTTTTGGTAAATTACTGTTTGTTAGTATGCTATATTAGAGGGAGAGAACTTAGTAAAAAGTCTGATGTGTTTTGCTCACAGGTTGGGAAGTACATCATCTACTGCACACCATTACCATGAATAATGTTGATGAGAATTTTGCCTTCAAATTAGTTCAGAGGTGCTCCAGTCCTTCTAGGCCCATTTGACCAGTCAGTGTTTCTGAAGTTTATGTAACTGAAAGCATATACTAAGGGGAGTTGACTTGATCTATGGAAGGACTTGATATTGTTCACCTGATCCCTAAACAAACCAAATCACTATTCTTGTCAGGTGGTATGTATGTACTAATTCTGATTGATTGAGCAACACTATTAGCCAATCTTAACCCAGACAGATTCTAAACTAATAATGAGTTCAGCATTTGTTTCTCTGTTGTTTGTATATTTTTGTCAGGGACCAACCAGTATTGCTCAAAATATCTTCGTAGGTAGTGGATTCATTATTAGAAGATGGTATTGCCAGTTTTTGTGGTGAATAAAGTTTAATGCAAGTATTGTCATTAACTAAACATGTTCCAAAGTTGGTTTAATGCTTGGTTGATGAAATTCAGTTTGAGTAAATGCAAGGTAATGAAGATGGGATATAGTGAAAGGAGGCCTCATTATGAATATTAACAACCAAGAAAAAAAGCTGCTGAAATCTTTTTTAGAAGGAATTGGGAGTAGATATTATCTCTGACCTGTTACCAGAGTCCTACTGTAGGAGAATAGTCTGTTATAGATATGACCTGTTACCAGAGTCCTACTGTAGGAGAATAGTCTGCTTATAGATATTACAGCAGCATTCAAGTATATGGATAAGGAAATGCTTATTGAGTTGTTCACATCTTATACTAGGCCTGAACTGGTATATGGATAAGGAAATACTTATTGAGTTGTTCACATCCAACATTAGGCCTGAACTAGAATATGCTTCTCAAGTCACTACACTTAAAGAAACTCAAAGAACTAATAGAGAAAGACTTGAGAAGGGCAATAAAGATGATACCAGAATTAACAAGAGCTGAATTGCAGAGCAAGGGTAAGAGGCCTTAATTTATCCCATCATGGAATGAAAGATGAGTAATATGTAACATGATTATAACCTTTAGGTTTTGAAACCAATTTGATGAAGTCAACAGCGAACAGTTCTCCAAAAGATGTAAGGATAGAACACCCAGAGGCAGTAACTTGAGATTGAGTAAGAAAAGATGTAAGGATAGAACACCCAGAGGCAGTAACTTGAGATTGAGTAAGAAACTTGTTAGAAAAGACAGAAAGAAGTAGTATAACAATATTTAATCAATGGAATTGACTAAATGGTGAAATTTTGAATGCAGACAGCAAACAAGGGTTCAAAATAGTGTCTGATAGTAGTGAGAGTTCATGAGATGGGGCTCCATGAATGTAGAACTCCCTCCATGTACAGCACATTTAGTTAGTTCCTGGCAGCTGCTCTTCTGTCTCATGGAGTGAGGGAGTCTTTCTCTTGGACTTTGAACCTCACAACCTCAGGATCCTTTTTATGGGGTTCCTGCAACATTCAGAAATTAGCCTATGTGTGCTGGCCAGGACAGGTCATGAAGCATGGTGATGCTTGCTTGTCATGAAAGGGTAAGTTCAGGGTAGTTGAGGAGTAGGCATTTGGTACCTGTCTCTCCGATTTAATAAAATTTAAGATTGGAGTAGCAGCTATTGCTTTCATAGAGCAGGGAGAATATTCTTAGCCAGGGTGAGCCTGTTTCATACCAGACCTATAAGAGAAAATCTAAATTACAGGTAAGGTAAAATCTCTTCATTTTCAGTAATTGCACAATTGAGCTCATGATTTTTTTTAATGATGGATCAGTAATGAAGGGAGGACAAAGACTATAGGATATAAAGCCCAAGAAAGAAGAATTAAAAGCATGATAAATAGTGATGAAAGGAAGCAAACAAGGACCTTAAGAAATATGAACCCGAATTCAAAAAAGAATAACAAGCTGTTCTAGAAGAAGGTGAATAAGAGTAGGGGAAAGATTTGTGTAAGAAGTGAAAAATCTGGGAAAATGGTAGCCACTATTACACAAACCAACTATTTTGAAATGTTTTACTCTGAGTGGTAAATCACATTTTTACTGGAGGTTTAATCTTGTTCATTAGGAGTGCTAACTCAGAGATGTCATATTTGATACAACCTTCCATTATTTAGGATGTTATTTTACACATTGCATTTTGAACTACACTTTTGAAGAAAATTTTAAAAGTCTTTGGAGTCATTATTTCAGTTTTGTGTCAGTTTTTTAATATTTCAGAATTAGTTGTGAGACTTGTATAATTTTCTTATGCCTCTTTCATTCTTGGAGAAAATTACGATGTGAAAGCTAGGAGCCAATGGTGACAGGTCCATACCGTGTGGGTAAGGAATTCTAATGTAGCGGATTTCTTGGGAGTAAGAAACCTTCAAGTGGTTGGACATAATGACCATAGCCCTGGAATTTTCCCTTGGTTGCTACCATCATTTTAAAAAAAAATTTTCTCCATCTTTGATGAACTTATAATCACGTTTTTAATGAAAAGAGTTGGAGATGAGATTTTTTTTATTTATATCCAAAATTTTCCAAAACAGGTGCGATGAAGGATGAATCTAAGAATGCTGATCTCTTTTTTGTGGTTGTCGATGGATCTGTCTATCTGTTATCTTTAAGTCCATTTTCACTTACCTGCAGTGGTCAAGGGTATACATTCATCAAATAAGGGAATTCATTTTGCAAAACTAGGGTTCCCATCCTTAACCCTACAGGATAACAAAAGGGCATTTCACTCCAAATATCCTTGAGTAGGTTTCCTACCCAGTAAATTCAAGGAAGGAAAAGTATCCACGCTTGTTTTATATGTTTGGCTCGGAGCAGGTATTTATGTCGCTGTTTCAGAATTTATACATTTGAGACTATTGTTTTTCTTATCTGGACTTTTTTCTTCTATTATAACTAGTATGCCAGTTTGATACAAGGTCTCATGAAAAAAACAAATCAAAAGTATACACACCAAAAAAAGCAAAATTTTTATGATATGGTTTGTTACATTTACTGTTTTTATTTATATTTTACAGCTATTGAAAGAAATACTTTTTAACAGTTTACAAGAATGATAGCATTTGCTTCATATTTAAAATTTGCTGTTAAAGATCACATTCTTTGGTGATATCAGATCTTTAAGTATTGGGACAAAAGGATTCAAGGTAAGAATTGTGTGACATGCATATGAGGAGAGGAAGACTTTATAGAGAAGGAGGTGTGAAATGCATATGAGGAGAGGAAGACTTTATAGAGAAGGAGGTGTGAAATGCCTTCATATATTTGAAAAACTGTTGAGGTATGGGCTGAGTAATGTGAGATATTGAAGAGGCTAGTTGAAGTAGTTGTTGAACAGGTTTGGCAAATGTTTCTGAGAGCTTGGAAAGGTGGCCTTGGCCTTGATTATTCAAGGGAGCAGTTGCTTTGCTGTGCATGACAGTGGTAGAGTGAGTTACAAATGATTGTAAGAATTACAGAGGAGTAAGTCTTCTGAACATGTTGGGTATGATATATGGTAGAATTGTTACTGATCTGTTTAAAAGAATTTGTGAGTACCTTTTGCATTTGAAGAATAAGGTGGATTTGGGAACAGAAGGGTTCTACAAACCAGATATTTCTTTTATGCTGATAATAGAGAAATCTAATCAAAATGAAATTGTAAACAAGATTTGTAGGTTTAGAAAATGCATGTCACAAAGTTAGTAAGAAAGCACTTTGGGAAGTTGAAACTCTGATGTGCATGGCTTTAAGACTGATAAGTGCTATTAAGTGCTTTTGTAATGGAAGCAGTGCTTGTGTGAGGTTGATATGAGTGGAATGAGTTAGCTATATGAGTGTGTTAGGACTACATAATGTCACCACAGCTACTTATATTTGTGTGGATAGAGCATTACATAAAATGAGATTGAGATGAGGTGATTATGGTGTGAACATTAACCATGACAGAATAGAATGGGGGCTATAATGTGAAAAATCATTTGACTACTCCTCCCCACCCCCGTCCCTCTGTTTGAAGATAACTGTCTATGTCCAGATGTTAAGTTATTCAGATTGGGACATGTTCAGTAACTGCACTACTCTGTATAGGGCTTTCACTATTTCTACCAATGTATAAGTTCAGGTTTTACTCTGAATTTAAAGATATTCATATTATGCCTCTTTTTTTTTAACTCTTCCTCTATTACTTTTCTGGAGAGAATCAAAGACTGTTGTTAATGCTTTGGCGTGCAGTGATTGTTACTGAGAACAGTAACATTACTGGGTCAGAGGAATGAGTTATAGACTGTGCAAATCCAGTATCTATCTTTTTACAAAGAATTTTCAATTTTTTTTTTCATCCCAATAAAAATTTTCTCATAAACTGTAGTGCAGTGACTGGTGAACTAATGTGTTATGATAATTGATATTCATGTCAAAGATATACTTACAATGGGAAGAGGTCTCAAATAAGGTGGTGGTGAGTATTACACTACCACCCAGGGTTTACATCAACCAGATACTGATTGTTATGTTCACAGTTCCTTTACCCCCATGGGCAGACTGTTGTCTCAAGTATATATGTTTTGTACACTTGCTGTGTGCGTAACTATCTCACACCATAAATGTGGCAAACCTGCCTTTTATTTTGAAATTTCCATAAGACACTGATTTATTTAATATTTATCAAAATTGATAACACTTATATCTTAAATTTTTTTTTTGTTTTTGCCAAGCTGGCACTAACTTCATGTTAAGATGAATGACAGACACATTTACTGTACTATTAGTGCTCATTTGGTACCCTAAGAAAAAAGATTGTCTTTGGAGATATCAGTTGACTTGAGGGGTGTACGAATTTGCATTTCATCTCTTCAGAACTTTGAGATATCTCAAATATCACCCTTTATAGAGGAGATTGATGGCCATCTTATTTTCAGTTCAGATCATCTTTTAACACACGGGGTTCTGTAGCAACTTGAAAATTCACCTTATTTATGAGGAGCAAGGGCACATAACTTTGGGCATCATGAAAATGTAGATGTAGGGATCCAGTAAATTAAGATACTTTTTACACCTTGACTAATAAGAAATTTAGCATGCTTAACATTGTATTCCTTGGAGTGCTACTCTAAATCCTTATCCATATTTCCTTTGTGTCTGAAGAAATTCAGATTTTTGTTTATATTATTGGTTTTTCTTTTGTTCTATTATTAAAATGTTCTGGTATTGGAATAGACTTCTATTATATTTTTCTTATCTTTCTCAGGATCATGGAACATTTCAATACAACATTAGAAGAATATGATGTAATTTTTACTTCTGGTGCTACTCATGCACTGAAAATTGTTGCAGAATGTTTTCAGTGGAATGATAGCAGCAATTTATTCCATAAAGACAATGATGTATTATCAGAAAACAGTACTGAAAATTGGGCTGGTCAGATAATCATAGATAAAGTATATTCTAAGAATGAGAATACAAGTTACAATGATAATCACGAGGCAGAAGTAAATCATGGAGCTTTTGTGTATGTGAGAGAGAACCATACCTCAGTGCTAGGTATGAGAGGCCCAGCTTATCATGCCAAGGCTGATGTGTATTGTCTCCAAACTAAAGAACTTTATGAAATCCTTGAACATGACCCTGATGCTCCTTGGGCAGTTCAGAATATTGGCTCACATGTATCAGATAATGATGGATCAGATGATCATCCAGCTGATAGAAAAATGTTTACGATGAAAGAAGGAAAGTGCACCAAACTAAGAAGAAACTGCCTCTTTGCTTACAGTGGTCAGTGTAACTTCTCTGGAACAAAGTTGCCAATGGAATGGATAACAAAAGTTCAGAAGGGTGCCCTGAACAAGATTTTGAAGAAACCACCAATGAATGGAAAAGGCAACCAATTGAATGACGTGACTGCTAACCAAGGTAGGTTCTATCCCTGGGGATAGGGAAGTAAGAATACTACCCATGTATTCCACCTATGCCGTAGAACGCGACTAAGAGGGGTGGGAGTGGATGTAGGGAAATCCTCCCTTCCTGTATTACTTTCCAAAAAAAGGAACAAAGCAAGGAGCCAGTGAAGAATTTTCTTTCTAAGGCTCAGACATCTGTTTTTGTTGCTATCTCACACATGCAGGAAATGGCAAGCATGTATGAAAAATGTTTCATCTATCTATGTATCTATATCTTTGACTCTTGTTCCCTGTGGGAACACCCATCAAGTGGATGGCCACAGCAAAAGTCTCCACTTAGATAAGTTGTTCCTTGTTATTACTTTGGTCAGGTTATGGTAAACTTGAAACTCATAAAGCTTAAACTGATTCTGGAGAAAGTCCTAGGGTGCAGTGTAAAGTATGGTTAAAATATTGAAAAAAATCCATGTTTTTAAATTTTTCAGCTCCTAAAATACATGGTCCAGTGCATTTAAGATTATTGCGGATGAGTTTCCATAGATAATATCAGTAAATGTTTATTAAATGTTTTTAATATTGGGACCTATGTTAGATATATATACAAAACACTCATTTCTATCTATCTATCTATATCTCTGGTGTGTGTTCCCTTCTGGTACTCCCTCAAGAGGGTGGCCACAGCAATAGAGTCTCCATAACTAGTGAACTCTAGTACTGCTTCTTATCTTGTAGTGCTTCACCCTTAATGGGCCACTGGCAGAGGGCCAGTCTAGTGCAGTATTTGCAGAGGCTCCTACCTAATGTTCCTACTGACTACTACCTAATATGTTGCAATATGCTCAGATCACTGTCTTTGGCTCATGCATATTAGACTATTTCAGAAATCCAAAAAAATGCAAAATCTGCACTTTGCTTGATCCCAAGGATTACAGATTTTCGATATAGTATCCCTGTACCTACATGGCATTCATAGATATAGGAAATGCATATGATAAGGTGAATGATAGAACCATTGTTATTGAATGACTTCATGATGGCTCAGTATGTCAGATGCAGGATGAACTGAATTTTGCTAGGAAAACCATGGTCAAACAGACAAAAACCTACCAGATTTATATGCAGAATTATTGTTTGTGTTTTGAGCTTCCTTCAGAGGCTGCCTACAAACATGTTTCCATTGCCATTGTGGCACAACATCCATTAAGTTTAAGTTGGCTTAGTGTAGTAAGCTGAGGTCTTTTACAAAGCAGTCTTTATGAAGCAAAATATCGTTGCATTAAATTTCCTAGATTTACGGTATTGAAGTCCTTAATTGTATTGTTAGATCCAGTGGTGGTAATAATGAAAAGTTTATTAGATTAACAATAACCAAAGTCTACATATATATAAAAAAAATTCGCACATTACAGACAGTAAGATTATAAAGAAGTGGTGGTTAGCGTTCCTGACTGTGATTCATTCACAGGCCTGCTCAGGGTCGAGCTCATAGGTTCAAATCCTGGTTGTGGCAGTCTGTCCACAGTCAACCCAGCTGTTCATCCACTCCTAAAGGTTGGTTGATAAAATGGATACCTGGCTCAGGCTAGGGTCTATATATATATATATATATATATATATATATATATATATATATATATATAT
>JAYMFT010249818.1:0-10922 GCA_038088735.1 Panulirus argus
TATATATATATATATATATATATATACTGTCATTGAGGTAAAGCACTTTTCAATATCGAGGTTAAGATCAAATATGGTTTGTTTGTTTGAAGGACGAAGCCAAGTATGTAGTATCAAAATCAATCGTTCTAAAACCCTTCAGCTTTTGTAAGTGTTTCACTACGTACAGTTTAAACTTCACTACATCCTGCCGATATTAGCAATCTGTCATTTACAAAACTATAATGTGATACTACCTCACAGCTAAGGTGAAGATGAGGATTATAGCGAACCGCTAAACACGTTTGCTGAGGAAGACACGGTTTACCGTAGTGTGGCGAGATGACATCAAGCTGAGAAAGTGTAAAATTCTGGCCACCTTAGATAACGCACGAAATCAACTGGATCGGCTTTCCTATAAAAGTAGAAAGCCAATGTCCTTGATTTACCATCCACTCACGGAGTGAATGTGTGAGACCTTCCCAGCTTTCTCTTTTATTCCCGAGACAAAGGCGCCAAGGATAGATTTGCAACAAATCCCCTGCTCCTACCCAGGTGCCTTCAAGACTGAACATGTAAGAGACATTACGATTGGACGGTACACTATGCAGTTTACAAGTAGATTTGCTCGGTGATTGGTCACCGACTTCGAGACGATTCAGTCTATCTCATAAGTTCTTTGCAATACATATTGACACTGAACTCTCCATTGGATCTCCTTTGCAAAAGCCTATGATAACCGGTATGCGTCTCAGACCTTTAACTGATGAACCATAACGCTGGAGACAGAGCAAGACCAAAAAATAGAAATCAAGACAAGCCAATATCAATCTCGTCTCCACAATATACGCAAGGTCTGGTTCATGACAATGCAATTGTCAGTTGGACACCAGAAGTATAGAGATGACTGTCTTATTTCCTTCGGTGACGAGAGACCCTGAAACAGATTGCTTGTTGGCTGCAGGCGGGGGGGAAGGATTTGGGTTTGATCAGACGAGTGAGGGAAGATCCGTGTGACCGCACTGGGTAACGAAGAGACATGCAGGACGTGGGCAATGTGTCAAATGTTGGCTCTACAAGGGACTTGGAAGATGCAGAAAGCTGTATAACGTACGAAGTGAGGATTAATATGACTAACAACATAGTAAACGGAGAAAATCTGTGGGTTAACTGGATCGGTGAGGCAAATGAAGGGAGAAAAACGAATTGCTTTTCCAGACCAAAAAAAAAGTCTACGAAATGTCAGAACAGTATCTAAGACACGCGTCAGGCAGTACACTCGTAATAAAGGATGAGTGTCTAATCTTAAAGGTCCGGCTGTCAACATTAAATAGTTGGTACGATTCAAGTTGCTATCCAGTCGTGATTTTTTTACTCTTTCGGCTGCTCTGTAATTAGTAGTTCGAGGTTACTGTGAAGCATATAAGTTTATAGACTTCTTATTCTAATAAAGTTCGGCGTTTGAATAGTCTTTTGATTTTCATCGCTCAATCTAATCACATTTTACACGAAGCAATTAGCATCGTCGGCCGATTAGTTGGGCTTGAGGCCCATCAATAGCCAGGATCGTTAAGGCCGTCAACTTCAAGCTACATCTATCAACTGAACAATCTTTAACACCTTCTTCAAGTGCTTAGGGCCATTCTAATACCACATACACCTTTACTTTGTATATGGCCCTTGTATCGTCGGTGACAAGCAGTTCTGGCAGCCAGGTCAGGGAACCTGTGCCTCTACAAAGTATAGTTTGGCTTTGATCGTCCATTGTGCTTCACAGGGCAAAACATACCGTTGAGCTGTGCTTACGAACGAGGCAGAGAGGCATGAGATTTTTGGATGAATATCCTTCTGTAAATATATCGAATGATATAAGACTCGCATTGTATCGAGCAACATCATTCGTCTGAAACACGTAACTGTTGAGGTAATCACTGATTTTCAGGAAATGACATAACTTATCTTCGTGGCAGCAATATGTTCGATTGTTTCCATTAAAAAGATGAAAGCGGATTCTTTTATTTTTTCCCTGATATCTCTTGAAACTTTAGTATGGTGAGGAGCGTTTTCCCTTGGGTAAGTATTTCATGAGAGTTAATGGCTCAAACTTGCCATGTACCTTGGGTAAATATCTCCTTTGGGCTAATGACTAACTTGTCTTATACCTCGGGTTTTCATTCTTTCTTTCTGAGAGTCTTCAGGCCAGGCCAGTCCCCTCAGGTGTAGACGTTTTATGTTTTGACTGTACGGTCGTATAGTTGACCATACTGATATACTGGTGGCTGGACTGATATAGCGTTGACTCCTTGGCTGTATAGCTCGCTAGACGGTTGTATGATTGACCTTTTGTCTATGTGGTTAATTTTGTTGTTTTCTTCACTGCACGGCTGAATAACCTACCGTACAAATATGCTGTTTAGGTTTGTATACTGGGTGTTGACATCTGTGCTGATACTACAGTTTAACACCATTACAGTGTTTTGGTCAGCATCAGGGGTACTGGCCCCTGTCCTCAGTACAGTATAGCACAAGCACCACTCTAAAGTGTCACAGTGACGGTGGCGTATGAAAAAACCTGCCAGCCATAGACAGTTGTGTAGACTATAAAAGGCAGTATGTGCCTCCAGACTTGTCCGGCCAGATTCAACAACACAGTTTAGTCCAAGGAATTCCCAGCAGCTGTGAGGAGCCGCCTGTCAGTTGGATATAGCCCAACTTGACTGTCATGTTGACACCAACACTGTTGCCTCCTACTCTACGCTATCAACTCCACCATCAGGCAGCTCATGTAACCGAGTAACTTTGCTGTTTCCTACACGTTCTATCCAGCAGAATTTACACTATCCATTCTTCTGGAACAGAATTTCTTTTTTTTCATGTATCATTGAGAGCGGATCAAACAGGGGATAATGCCTAATGTGGCGTATTTATTGGCGTAAATTAAACCCACCGGGCCAGAAATCGCTTTTAATTCGGCAGGTTTATCTTCCTTTTTCTTCACTGGGACTAAAAGATCAAATGTTAAAGATAGATACCTAAACAATAGAAGGAGAAATAAGTGTGAATGAGTTCGACCACTCAGCAGTTTCTGCAGCAGCTGCTGCCGTTAGCCTACAAATAACGAGCTCAGGATCAATTAGCGAAGTTTGCCAAAGTTTGTGGACTCCTCCGAGGTCGGCGAGACTACAGGAGTTCTAGCGACTACCGGGGGATGTCACCCTTCGCGTGATCTTACCGTGCCCAGAGCACCTCGGTGAGTTTGCCAGTGTGATGGGGGAGTGATAAGGGAAGACCTTATTGATTAAGATGACAGGTAAGAAGGGTTGTGAGGCTGTGCTGAGATGGTGAGAGGACATTAGTGGAAGAAAGGAGAGAGAGTGAGAGCTGTGTGAGTCTTACTGAAGAGGGACTAGGCCGCAGGAAGGTGACAACGATTGTGATGGAAGAATGGAGAGCGATTAAATGGTGTAAGGTGATATGGAAAGGGACTGAGTGCTGTGTGACGGTAACAGTTGAAGGTCTGATAAATAGGATTAGTGGATGAAGAAAGAAGGAAGGGGAATTTTTTTGCCCGGAGGATCGGAAGATAATGATGGAATAGGAGAAGGGTTATAGAGTCTTTATAAGGAGGAGAGGATGAAAATATACTGGTGGAATGGAGGAGAAGACGAAAAAACAGTGATGGAAAAGAGATAAGAAAAGGTTGAACGAGTGATATGGTAGAGGTGAAAAATGTAAAAGATGAGAAATAAGTAAAAATAGAAGACTGAGATAGAGGGAAAAAGTGAAAAAGTGGAATATGGAAGAGAAAATGAGAAAACAGAACGATAATGACGTTAGGGGTTAAGAAACCAACATCAGGAGTGGGTTGGAAGTAAGAAATAAACAGCCACCACAACACAGAATGAAGGAAGCCGTTCATCGTCACCCTGAAAGAGACGCGACTAAAACACAGCACCTGGATTACTCCTGAAGCCACGGCAACTTCCCACGTATGAGGCTTTTTCCTGAACGCTCTGGTGAGACGTTTCTTATGCATTGGCATTTCTTGTCCCTCTTTACTAATTGATATAAGACCTATTTAGATTTCATCTTGCAGAATAACCACTATCGTTCATGTAAACCAGTAGCCGTGGATCTTATCGAAAACAAGATGAATGCATCAGTTCTGGCAAAATGATGTTTGTTTCGGAGTTTCGCTTCCAATTTCGGGCTGAGTATCGAGGCGGTCTGCATGATTCATTTGGTGAGACAGCTTGAAGGGAATGGATGAAATATGTAGCGTGAGATCCCTATAGCCTCTCGTTCTTTCCTGAAGAACGAATTTTTGGCACCAGCTTGCTGACCCTCAACACACCCTCACCATCCTCACAGATCATCACCACACCCTCACCATCCATAATGAACGTCACCACATTTTCATCATCTTCATTGCCTATCTCCACACCCCAGTCATTCTCACTGACCATCGACACACCCTCAACATCATCACTGGCCATTCCCATACCCTTACCATACCTTCACGATCCTCGCTGACCATGAAAATACCTTGGCCATCGACGCCTACCAACACTCTCCTTTACATCCACTGTACTGGACTCTATTAAACTCTCCCCGCTCGTCTAAACCTCTCCTTTCCCACCCGTTAACCTCAGTTCACCTCCATATTTTCTCATTCCTACACATAGTCTTCCCACCCTCTCACCTTTAACTGACTCTTTCACCTCAGGTGGATTCTTATATCCATTAACAAAAGCCAGAGCCACTCAGACATCATATCCACAAGAGCAGGTGTTAATATAATTTCCTTTTTCTTCTGTGTAACAACCATTTCCTCACCTCGTTTTCCCTCCTTCCACCGCTGAGGACGTGTGGACGACTCACCACTCACTCCTCAGGTGTAAGGAAGACTTTCACCAAACCTCAGAATTGGAGAGGTTCCTCCTGAGTGAAAAGCTTCCTTTTGTGTAGCGAGAAAGAGCCGGGCATATAAACCTGTGGGAGCCGGCGGTAACCTCGTCAAACTGGAGAAAGAAGGGAGAAGATACGAAAGAAGGAGAAGGAGAAACAGATGAGAAATTATGAGAAAAAAGGGAAAGTTGGGGAATGGATGAGATGTAGATACAAAACAAATGGTGGATGATGGAGAAGAGATTGGGAAGAAGCTGGTAAAAGTAAGTCAGTTAATAAAAAGAGTCAAGTAAAGAAACCGGAATCATCGGCAACCTTAGCCAACTGAAAAAAGAAAAGAGGAGGAGGAGAGGAGAAACAAATGAGAAACTAGGAGAGAGAGGCAAGGATGAAGAAAGGATTAGATTTAAGTACGAAATAAGTGGTGGACGATGGAAAACAAACTGGGAGGAAAGGTAAAGGCAAGAGAACATACAGTTGGTTTATTCTTCAGCAAAGTGAAAGTGTCGAGTAAAGAAAGGCCGGGTTAAGCCGGGATCACTTGCAAGACTTGTGGAGGGAGTTAGAATGCCAGACGGTGTTTGACAGGGCCATTGTTTAGCGAGGGAACGAAAGTGAGAATCCTCAATCCTCAAGCAGTAAAATGAACGTGTGAGAGAAATGGGGTACGGCTATAGATGTAGACCAGGTCCGTCTAAAAGAAGGAAAAAAGTTTGCTTGCTTTTGATATATATATATATATATATATATATATATATATATATACAGAGAGAGAGAGAGAGAGAGAAAGAGAGAGCACTATAGTTCAGGAGACATCACATGAAGTAAGAGGACGGAACAGCCCCACTGGTATCCAAGAAAATTCAGGTATGTAAAGTGTTGGAAATGTCTAGACCGAGGGTAATATACATACGAATGAAGATGGACTAGAAGTAGATGATAAAGAGCTGGCATTCAGGGACTGAATTAAGTATAGCGCACCTGATATTGTTGGAGTCGTGGAGATAAAGCCCCACCTACTCTGTCCAGTGGCATATGTGATGACAAGGAGGGAAGGGAAGACAATGGAGGAGGGAGGTTGGCTGTCTGGATAAGAGACAACCTTATCTCATGATATACTGGAAGGTGAACCCATTCTGACAAAATATAATGGGATATGCGGCCCAAGAAAGTAGTGCATCATGGTGCTAATAATTTACATAATTTTCGAAGAAATATTATGAAAGAGATCAAACATACGATGATAACAATGAAGAAAAATTCAGGATGGTAAGTGGGGTATTGAAACACTGCACATCTCAGGAGATGGTAAAGTACTACTAATGGTGGTAGTTTCACTTATAAAGAGACAAAATAGGAGAATTTGGATTCGCAGTGAATATAGTTTCCGGAAGACAAAAGATCATATGATACATATAGGAACATTTCCTGTATATACTGAGCAAATCAGATAAGATTGACTAATACATCGTCATTACCAAATCTTGTCTTCACACAAAGTAGCATGGAAATTGAGACTGTCGTATATGATACACTAACTGGAAAAATTGATCATCTAATGCTTTAGTCTGATTATGTGGTAAATGGGGATGTAAAAGAAAAAAAGAGTGTAAACCATACTAGAGGAGGAGGTACAATTATGGAACGTACTCAGTTTCTATGGCAAAATGAGCTGGAAAATGGAGTTCAGTGGCCAGTACCCAGTAATCTATTGCACTGGAAATGTTTGTGAAATCTACGATGGAGTATGAATATTGTCACTTTTCCTCTTATATACAAAAAGAAATTTATAAAAGATGGATATGTTGGTCGATGAATTATGTCAAAAAAGCGAACGGCCTAACTCGCTGCTTTGTGAAAGATTTAGATGGCACCCAAGCCAGACAACATTTTCAAAGTTTACGAGAGCAAGAAAGCGAGTACAGCAGGAAAAGAAAGGAGAAATAAAGAAGCTTCAAGAAGAACGATTTGGACAAGGTTGGAGAGATTCCAAAAATATCCATAAATTCATCAGTAGTAGTGTCAGGTTAACAGCAAGTATTACGGCTAGGGAGTTCAGCGGGAAGAGATGTTGTCCATGAAGTAAAGTAACCGTAAGGTATTGAATGACACTTTCAAAAATGTTTTCACAGTGGAGGACACTATAGCCTCAACACCAGTGAACCGGGATTGGGAAAAAGTCTTGGAAAACATCGAAATATCTAGAAAGGATATAAACAGATTACTGAAAGATCTTGACCCTGATGAGATTTCTCTATATGTGCGGAAGATGTCTGTAGATGTATTTGACAGACCACTTGATGTATTGATGAAAACATCGCCGGAGAAAGGTAAAGTATCAAGGGAATAGAAAATGGCAAAGACACACCTATCCATAAAAAAGGAAATCAGGAGGATGCGCTTAATTAAGCCTAGTATGTCGAGCCCTGGTAAAGATAACTGATCACAATTTGCAAGGACAAAACTACGTAATCAGAGACAGCACGATTGCAAGGAAAATTTACCATGTATGATGAAACTTTTAATTTTCTATGAGACAGTGAGCTCCATTTCAAACGAAAGAGAAGGCTGCGTGGATTGTCTTCACTGCCAGTAAGCAGTGGACTGCTCATACTCTGCCATATGGGAGGCTGGTAAAGAGACTAGATCATCAGGCATGGATACGGGGAGATTCATTCAATGTAAAGGCGATTATCTTAGTGTAATGGATCATAGGACACATTACAGAGAAGCCCTCTCGGATTGGGTTGAGGGTGAGGACCTGTGTGCATTTTGATTTGTCTCAGTGACTTATCAGATAGACTGGACTCTTTCGTCATTATACTTGCGGATGATGCCATGGTCCTGAGCAAATAAAGAGTAAGGAGGTTTGCATCAGTTTTACGAGAGGAATTAATCAGAATTCCTAAGTTGGTGTGATACTCAGTTGATGAAATTCAATCCAAATAAATGCAGTGATGGGAATGGTGCACAGTGAGAGATGGTATAGGTATGAACATTAAGGATGGTTACCACACTTCCAAAAGCATGATATAGATGGTTCCAGAAATATAGGAGATGAGTTAGAAGCAAAGGCTAAAAGTCTTATATTTGTTCACCATGGAGAAGAGAAGAGTAAGGGGTGACCTGATCACAACCTTTAATTCTTTAAAACAGTTTGCTGATGTAAATAGTAAGCAGTTCTTCGGACGATGTAAGGACAGATAAACCAGACGCCAGAACATGAAATTAAGCAAGAAACTGGTTCGAAAAGATGTTAAGACGTATTAACATAGCATTAAACTACTGGAAGAATGCAATTGATTAACTGAGTGATAGAAGTGTGAATGTTGGCCACACGCAGAAATTTATAGTGTAGCATGATAGGGAAAGTTCAGGAGACAGAGCCCCAGGAGTGTAGAACTCCCTTACCGCTGAGTACAAATACGTAATAACAAATTAGTAATTACAAACACACACACACATACACACACATTTTTCTGATATTTCAGTAGTACATTTTTAACATCTAATCAGCTGTTCTTTCTTTCTTTCTCTCTTTTTTCATTTCCCTTTTTTTTTTTCTCTCTCTCTCTCTCTCACACACACACGGACGAAATTCAGAATAAAGTGCCGGTGGTCATCTGAGGAGTAATCTCATAAAGATGGAAATTAGATCCCGCTGTTTAAGCTGCCCGGCTAGCACCTTCATCAGGGAGACCTGGATAACGCCCCAGCAGGAAGGGCCTAACGGGAAATAAAAGAGGGAGGAGAACCGTCTGGGGGATTGGAAGAAGCAGGAAGACCTGTTTTATGAACGTGGAAGTGGCAAAGATTTTTTCCCGGGGAGCGAAGGAAAAAAACTTCCGAGTTAAAGGAAGAGGCGGGGAGGACCTTTTGGGGAATGGTAGGGGTAGAGTGAACTTTTTCGGTGAGCGGAACGGGCAGGGAGGAACTTCTAGGGAATGGAAGTGTCGGGGAGAATTTCTCTGGTAGGAGCGTAAGAGGCAGGGAGAACCTTCTGGGAAGGCGGAAGGGGCAAGCAGGGAGAGCCTACGGTTGGAGAGAAACGAGCAAAGAAAATCTTTTCGGTAACAGAGATGGCAAGGAGAACCTCCTGGGGAGTAGAAAAGGCAGGAAGAACATTGTTAAGGCGCGGAGAAGGCAGAATGAGCCTTCTGGAGGAGTGGAAGGGACCGGAAGATCCTTTCTGAGTTAGCAAGAGAGTCGAGAGGAATCTCTCAAGGAGTACGCGAGACGGGAACATATAATGGGTGAGGGAAGCAGGAAGAATCTGGGAGAACGCAATAGGTTAGGATAACGTTCTGTTGAATGAAAAGGCAGGAAAAGCCTTCTGGAAACGTGGAAGATACTGAGTGGAGCTTCTAAGTGAGTGGAAGAGGCAACGAGAGCGTTCTGTAGGAGTGGAAGAAACAGGAAGAACCATCTGGAAGAGGCAAGGACCTTCTGGGGGAGTGGAAGAGGCAGGGAAAACCTTCTGGACAATGAAGAGGCAAGGAGAACCCGCTAGGGGAGCGGGAAAGGTAATGAGAACCTCAAAAGGATTAGAAAAAGCAGGGAGATTATTGTGGATCAGTGGAAGAAACAGCAAGAACCTTTTGGGGAGTGGAGGGAGACAGAGAGAACCTTTGGGGGAGTGGGAGTCGGAGGTGAGAGGTGCTGAGAGTGGGTAAATTGGCTGGTTGGTTTTTTATACCGCCTGAATGAATAATATCAAAATGATTTTATGTAATAACTTGTATGCCGTATTTTCTTCGGTTACCTGTGTTTCTTTTTCTTGTTCCGTTTCTTTATATACTTGTGTATTACTTATCACTTGATTGCGTCATGGAATTATATAGTATGAAGATGAGCTGCAATTCAGAAGACTATGTTCAGCACACACACACACACACACTCACACACACACCTGTGGCGACGCTTTGCGACTTTATTTACTCATTAAGTTCAAGAGTCGACTAAAGAAACATACATCATTTTACAAACTGCAATATGGATACGTCTGTTAGTGGTGGACATCACGTAAATAAAAAGTAAACCTCCCGGTCAGTCAGTCTTTACAATTGGTTGTATTCTGGTGTTTCATGTCTTTTGTTTTTCTCAATGCTGTATTCGTTCATCAGTTTGGTGTAGTTCGTGTGGCTCAGAATATAGCCTCAAATAACGAATGGCGCCTAGGTCAACTTGGAAGTCAGTCATTAATCTTCACTAGCGGTAAATTATCTCTTACATTATTCAGGCCTGAGATTTCTTTTTCATTTGATGGATCTCCGCCTGTAATTTGTAACGATTTTGAAGCCTTTTCATGCTTTCTAGGACTGTGTGAATTATATTTCTTCAGTCTCTGTTACGTAACATTTCTCATACTCTGTGATTATAAACGACACTCAAACTGTCTTAATTTCGTTTACCATTATAAGCGTTTTCACCAGATCGTGTGTTGTAGTTGTTATTCCACTCTATTGAGGGAGAATTCGAATTTAAGCCAAATCGCGGAAATATATGATGAACAATAAACATAGAAATGATAGGAAGATTAATTAAAGGTTCAGTTGTGCTTAGAAAATTTTTAGTGGACTTTTTTTCTCTCAATTTGTATAAGTAATTACACTAAATGATATGTACAACATTCACAACAAGAGATAGAAAACTAATGTTCAGCTTGCACAAAAGAAGCAAAATAGAATACTGCTTTGTTTCATGATCACCAAATAAACATGGAAATAAACAGGCTAGAACTGTCAGGAAAACACTTCACATACAAAACTGAGTCTGGAACACTTGAATTACCACTAAAAATAGGAGCTAGAACTCTTCAGCTTAGAGATAAGAAGGGAGAGATATATGATAATTTACGCGTTGTAACATATGGAAAGCATAAAGAATAACGTCCTTGATCTAAAAGCACATCAATTTTCTTTTTCATTTTTTTCTTATGTTAGCTGAGACGGCACGGGAAGCTAAGGCCCTAATCAAGGCCATCCCATTAACGCTATTTATATATATACCCTAGCCTGAGCCAGGTACCCATTTTA
>JAYMFT010249829.1:0-10921 GCA_038088735.1 Panulirus argus
GAGGGGAGGATTTCCAGCCCCCCGCTCCCTCCCCTTTTAGTCGCCTCTTACGACACACAGGGAATACATGGGAAGTATTCTTTCTCCCCTATCCCCAGGGATTCCTGTAGGAGATATCTCAACCTAATTTTCTTGCAGTAATGTGAGTAAAATGTCAAGAAACATTCTGACCAGTTCAGGTACATAGTGGATTTACTTTATATGTTATCAGTCACTTTAACATAGATGCATATTTATTACTCATTTGAATAAATGAATAGGTAAATAGATAAATAATGGTTTATTGAATTTAAGCAGCCATTTGGCTGAAAATAGTTTGGTGAGGTATTACAGATCTTACAGAACAGGAAGGTCATAATAGTTAAAATTAACTAAACTTAAAAGAGCTTAAGATCAAGGTGGGATGGATATTTGCACCCTTTAGATAAACACATTAGTGAGGTACATCTAGATAGACAGGGTGGCATTCAGGATGTTTATAAGTGGCAAGATCATGTACAGTGCACCAAATTACACAAACAGTGATAAATGCAAATGTAATATGAAAGTGTGCTGTATGAAACAATGTAGAAATTGAGAGGAGCAGACTCTCAGGCATGGTTGGAAGTGGTGTTGAAGAGCAATATCAAGTTCAGGTTTGTGCCTTAATGAATGTGGCAGTCAACAAAGGTTTTTGGGACCCTGGACAAGAAAGTCAGTTTGGGCCCCATGCAGGCTTAATTTTGATGATTTATTAGCAAGTCAAACATTTTGTGTATCAGTTCCGCTGTGCCTTAACCATGAAACTTCAGTGAAAGTATCTGAACACAATATTGATATGAATAACAGAAATTATTGAAAAGAAATAAAAAAAGAAATACAAAAATGTGGGGCACTAGGCAGTTGCCCAGTTTCCACTCCCATAAGGCCATCACTGCCCAAATAACCATCCAACCAACAATCTATATATTAATGAGGCCAAGAACTCATAGAAGAGAAGCTGAGTACATTTAGTATGGACTTCGAAATGGAAGTATAGAAATCCATCAAGAGAGAGAGATGTGAAAGATGAGCAATATGATTACATGCCATCAGGATTAGTACTTTTACTAAGGAAATAATAGCTATATTCATTCTGTTGTATATGACATTTATACTTCTGGAAGTGATATTAACCTGCAGGATTTTGATACTAAAGATGAATTTCATAGTTGTTCTTGCAGACTGGTAAAATAAATGTAATACTGGAACTGTATCATGAACACCATAATTTATGAATTAAATGTGATATTTAATCATCCTGTATTTTAAGTTCCATATTATTTAATAACTTGCTTTCTGCTTAGTTTTTGGATGCGTACTTTGCAAAAAATGAACTATTCAACTCTCCTTGATGGTTAAATCAAGTTTGTAGGAATAACTACAGCAATACGTACACACATATGGGCATATTATGCTTGAGGGAATTAGAAAATACATAATTTTTCTTTGAATAGCCCTTAAAATTGAACTTTTGATTGTAACAGAGTACTGGTGTATCGTGGACGAGCAGTGTTTCTAGTATCTGCACAGCAACACCAGCTCTTCTTCGATCTGACTCATCCCACAGTTTCATCTGAGTCCTGTAATCAAGTTCAAGGTATGTAATTTCAATTCAGTGTACTGCCTCCTTTTGACTCCCTTTTTCATACTCCTTCATTATTGTCTCAGCACTTTTCACTTCTTCCACCCTCTATACCCTCTTCCTTTCTTTCCCCCTTACCTTTGGCTTCTTTCTTCTTCCTCTTTCCCATACACTCACATCCCTCCTAACAATTTCGTATTTTAAATCCCAGTATGTTGTGTATCTTCTCACTTCCTAACTGTTTTAATTTCTCCTCTTTCCCATCCCTCCCACCTTTCTTCCATTCTTATCTCTAAAACATGTACATCCAGTATATATCATTGAATTTTATGTTGTAGTTTAATGTAGGAAAGAAAGGGAAGAAAGCTCAGAATTTGAAAGTAATGTCTCTACTACAGATGTGCTGATGTTGGAGCGAGCTGACTGTGTATCACTTGGAGTAACCTCTGCTTATGTTGTGGTCCTGTTAAAGGAACAGCTGTCAAAGATCTGACCATTCTAAATTGGACTATCAGTTCTCCTGGAATTGTATGAATTTAATGATGTGTTTGAGGAACATTCAGTTGTTACTTAACTAATATTGTTACTGACATTGCATTGAAAAATTTTAGACCAAGAGAGTTTAGGAATATTATAGATCTAATCAAGGAACTATGTTTTCTTTAATATAAGGCTAATATATTAAAGTTCTGTGATTACCATTATCATCCTTGTAAAAGAAAAAGTGTGCATCATAAGCATATCAATGAATATTATATCGCAGTTTAATTTTGGAAACAGTATTGTCTTAGAGAACCTATTTTCATATTATATAACTGAAGTAATTATTATAACTGAGCACTAAAATGGGATAAGTTGTGCTCAAACAAAAAATTTTCTTGTAAAACATTTCTTTTCAAGTTGAATGAAATTATAAACCAAATGAGAAGAGAACTATTTTGTGGAGGGTGATCCGAACACTAATTGAAAAACGTCATAAACTGTGTATTTTATAAATTGGTGGGTAAACTATTATAGCAACTGAAATATGACATGCAAATCCCGTAGACAGTATTTTACCAAGTATAAATGTGTTTACAGAAAACGTTCATTTAGCCGTTAATTTGGGGGTAAACTATTATAAGAACTTAAACATGGCATAAAAAAACCAGTAGACTTTATATCACATTAAAAATGGGTTTACAGAAAACGTCATGTGCCTTCAATTTCGGGGTAAACTACTGTAACAACTGAAATATGGTGTGAAAATCCCGCAAAATGTTCTAACAAGAATAAATGAGTTTACAGAAAACGTTAATTTGGCCATCAATTGGGGGGGTAAACATTATCACTGAAATTTGGCATGCAAATCCCGTAGACATTATTTTACCGAATAGAAACGTGTTTACAGAAAACGTTGATTTGCCGTCAATTTTTGGGGTAAACTGTTATAATTACTGAAATATGGCGTGAAAATCCCATATACTTTTTTTACCGACTAGAAATGGTTTTACAGAAAACGTTGATTTGGCCATCATTTGGGGGGGTAAACTAATATAACACCTGAAATATGGCATGGAACTCCCGTAGACAATATATTATCAAGTAGAGATGTGTTTACAGAAAACGTTGATTTAGCCCTTTGGGGGTAAACTATTGTAAGACCTTAAACGTGGCATAAAAATCCCGTAGACTTTATGTTTACAGATTAGAAATGGGTCTACAGAAAATATCATTTTTGGTCTTCAATTTCGGGGTAACTAATATAACAACTGAAGTATGGCGTGAAAATGCCGTGGACTGTATTAAACAGATTGGAAGTATATTTATAGAAAACGTTGATATGGCCATTAATTTTGGGGGTAAACTATTATAACACCTGAAATGTGGAGTGAAAATCCCATATACTTCTTTTTCCGAATAGAAATGGGATTACAGAAAACGTTAATTTGGCTATCAATTAGGGGTAAACTATTATAGCAATTGAAATATGGCATGCAAATCCCGTAGACATTATTTTACCAAGTAGAAATGTGTTCACTGAAAATGTTGATTTGGCCGTCAAATTTGGGGGTAAACTTTTATAACTACTAAAATATGGCGTGAAAATCCCATATATTTTTTTACCTAATAGAAATGGGTTTACAGAAAACGTTGACTTGCCGTCAATTTTGGGGCAAACTTCTATAATTATCAAAATATGGAGTGAAAATCCCGTAGACATTGTTTTACTGAGTAGAAATATGTTTAAGGAAAACGATAATTTGCCCTTATATTATGGGGTAAACTTTTATAATAATTGAAATATGGCGTGAAAATCCCATAGACGTTGTTTTATTGAGTAGAAATGTATTTAGAGAAAACGTTGATTTGGCCGATAATTGTGGGTAAACCATTTTAACAACTGAAATATGGTGTGAAAATCCCTAAGACTGTATTTTGTGGAACATAAATGCCGTGGGTTACATTTTATTCAGTAGAATCGTGTTTAAAGAAAACGTTAGAGTTTGTCGTCAATTGAGGGTGAACTATTATAAGTAGTAACATGATATGCAAATCTCGCAGACTTACTTTAACGAGTACAGTTGTATTTAGAGAAAACGTTTAATTAGCCGTCAATTCGAGAGTAGACTATTATAATAATTAAAACGAACCAATGTCTAAGGGATTTTCACGCCGTTTTGCGTAGTGCGATTATTTTCCTTCAAATTGACGGTACAGTGGGAGAAGGTCCGGTAATGAACTACACTACGTTAATAGTTATTATCCTTCGTGATAATGAACATCTCAGAACACTTATACTAACTGTTTAGACTGGATCAATCACCTGTAACAGTAAGTATGAAGCTTTATTGGTGGAAGGACAAGAAAACATCCAGGTTGCAGGTTACGACGTGGATTCGAGGCAGTTTTATTTACAGAACAAACCAACGTCATTTCACAGACGTTGAGCACATAAAGGTAAACTCCAACATGCATACAATTACTCTAAATATATACAAGTGTTAAATATCAAATAAAAGCAAATATATAACAAAAATACAACAAATAAAGTGTACAAAATCATAGCCTCCATGTCCCATCCATTTGTTTACCTTCAAACATTTTACAATGTTTTCCAAAATAGAATGAGTAACCATAACAAATTTCATAATTTTATCCACCTAACTGGTTTCTTGATATATCTAGAATTTCTAGCAATTAGATCAACTGGGAATTCTGGGGAGGTTTATGTATCATTAAGCAAGGATACATCTACCGAAACTTGCCAATTTTCATTAGCTGATTTATGAGGAAAATATTGTAACTGGTATTAGTCCCATTGGTAAATGCAGCCCCATCAATTTCGGCTTCAGAATTTATGCCAGGCATCTCAAAAGAAGCTTCAGCCTTTCTCTCCTAATATACATTACCATGTTTTAACATTACCAGTAAATATGGTCTTCAATAAATTTCCAGTTATTTCACCGCACCGCATATTACTCTACATCTTCACTGTATCATTTACCTTAAAATGTCTCTCTCTGTAGGTTTTCCAATGATGCAATTTTTTTCTCCTCGTAAATTTGTACTTTCTTAGCTATATATGTTTTTAACAAACTAAGTCTTGTCCACAGCTGCCTTTTTTAAAACAAGCTCAAAGGGTGTGCCACCATTTGAACAATAAGTCAGCCAACCTGTACCTTAATGATCTGCCAAAGGTTCCTTGAGGTACCTGCTTGGTTAATGAATTTTTCTAAATTCTTATTGACCAGACCGCAGTTCCATAAGATGTTGGATGGTATAGTAGCATACATGATGCGTTTCATACCACTCAGTTTAGCAATCTACTACAATTTGTGAACTGAAAATAAAGGCCATCATCAGAAAACAAAATTTCAGGGATTTCATGTTCAGCAAAAATTCAGCATTGTAAGTATTATTGTTATCCACATGCTTGACATCAATTCACTTAGAATATCTGTTTACTAAAACTAAAAATTCCGTTTTTTTCACAAAATCTACAACTCTCTAAAAAAGTCGGGCAGGCCATACCCAAGATTTCAATGAAGCAGCGGGCTTATCACATTTTGGCATACACATCTTTTCAATAAAAACTATTACTTCATCCATCTTTGGCCAAGGCATAATACCCCTGACTAATGCTTTCATAAGACCACACATAACATGATTGCAACTTAATTTCCAGATTTTCCTTCCTCAACCCATATAAATAAAAATCAGTTACTTTAGATATCACTCTATCCTTCATAGTCTCATCAGCAATTAACTCAGGGTTACTAAAAATCCTGATAAGTAAACAATACTACACAGCTTTAACATACCTTCTTAAACTCATTATGAACTGGTAATCTACAGATTATCAGCATTAGCATGACATTTAAGATGGCCTAAATTCAAAATCATAATCATAATCCTGCAAGTGGAGTTACAAGAGACTTTAGCCCCAGAATAGTTAACGGGGGCTACACAAATGTTGATGAAATGTGTTTACACTATAAATAACATAAAGCAGATGAACTTCGAGTCCTATTGTACCTTTATAAGAATCCTAAAAATAAATTTTCATATTCAGCCAAAA
This sequence comes from Panulirus argus, assembly GCA_038088735.1. Taxonomy (NCBI): domain Eukaryota; kingdom Metazoa; phylum Arthropoda; class Malacostraca; order Decapoda; family Palinuridae; genus Panulirus; species Panulirus argus. The sequence continues at coordinate 6,165 of JAYMFT010249829.1, forward strand.
TAGATTGGTATAAACTAGATTGTTTTATGGTGTTAATGAGAATTATTACATGTTACAAGGCTTCCTTTATTATTATTATTATTTAACCCCACATTTTCCATATCCCTCACAACTCTACCACAAACAATTTATTTGACACTGGAACATGGGTTTTAAAAGTTAAACCTAAATTCCCACACTGTTAAATCATTCTTAATAGTAGCAACAACGATTCTTTAAGAATGGAACAGAGATCATAAACCTAGAACTGCTTTCAAATAGAATACTGCCATAAACATTATGCAGGTATACATGGGTTAATTGATGTGCAAGTACGTGATGATGCATCGGTTTATTTTTACACTGAAATTGTTTTCAGGAAATAGCTACTAATGATGTAAATGCTTATAAAGTTAGTTAAAATTATAATGATAGTTAAAATTATAATGATACCTGCAGGGGATGATTTGAAACATTTTATTTTATTGAGCAATATAGGATACAGTTGCATATCTAGGAAAATATGGATTCATTTAAAGTAATATCAGCAAATACATGAAAAAATTCAACAGAACCCATGAAAACCTCACCTGACCTTTGTAGAAGTTTAGCTTTATTGTAAATTTCAATAATCTAGTAAGAATAAGCCAAGCACATGAAAATGCATACTGACAATGTGCCTCAGGTAAACAAACAGACAACAGTGCAATTCTCAGTAGGACATAAATGTAATACTGGTTTATTTCTACTGTTGTTGCATCCATTAGGTGAGGTTTGAAAAAGTTCTATTACTGTTTTACAAGTATATTGCCTGCTTTTATGTTAATTAACCTTATATTTTACCTGATAAACAAACTTTATAACCTTACTTAATATCATTCAGTAAATTATAACACTCCACGTAGAAACGTATCATCATTAATTCAGTCTGCTGCTGAGGATATGGCATCTTTTTTTTTTAATATTATGTTAGCTGAGACAACACTGGCAGCTGAGAGTATTGTTAAACTTTAGGGAGAATAAAATGATGTTTTGGAAGGAGGTAAATAGTGTGCGTAAGACAAGAGAACAAATGGGAACATCGGTGAAGGGGGAAGGGATAACAGGTGGTGATGGAGTGAGTATTTTGAAGGACTGTTGAATCTGTTTAATGAGAGAGTGGCAGATGTAGGGTGTAGTGGTCGGGGTGGTGTGCAAAGTGAAAGAGTCAGGGAGAGTGGTTTGGTGGAGAGAGAAGAGGAGAGTATGTGCGAAATACTTAGAATAACAGATGGATTTGTATGTAGCATTTATGGATCTAGAGAGGGTATATGATAGGGTTGATAGAGAGACTTTGTGGAAGGACTTAAGTAAGCTGCTAGAAGCAGTGAGAAGCTTTTTACCAAGGATGTAAGGCAAGTGTTCAAGTAGGAAAAGAGGAGAGTGATTGGTTCCAATGAAGGTCGGTCTGTGACGGGTGTGAGATGTAACCATGGTTGTTTAATTTGTTTATGGATGGGGTGGTGAGGGAGGTAAATGCAAGAGTTTTGGAGAGAGGGGTAAGGGTGCAGTCTGTTGGGGATAAGATGGCCTGGGAAGTGAATTCGTTGTTCACCAATGATACAGCACTGATGGCTGATTTGAGTGAGAAACTGCAGAAGTTGGTGATGAGTTTGGAAAAGTGTGTGAAAGGAGAAAGCTAAGAGTAAATGTGAATAAGAGCAAGGTTATTAGGTTCAGCAGGGTTGACTGACAAGTTAGATGTGATGTGAGTTTGAACTGAGAAGAGAAAAATTGGAGGAAGTAAAGTATTTTAGATATCTGGGAGTGGACTAAGCAGAGAATGGAACCATGGAAGCGGATGTGAATCATAGGGTGGGTGGGGGTGAAGGTTCTGGAAGCGATGAAGAATGTGTGGAAAGAGAGAACGTTATCTCGGTGAGCAAAAGTGGATATGTTTGAAAGAATAGTAGTTCCAACAATATATGGTTGCAAAGCATGGGCTATACATAGAATTGTACGGAGGAGGGTGGGTGTGTTGGTAATGAAATATTTAAGGACAATATGTAGTGTGAGATTGTTTGATCGAGTAAGTAATGTAAGGGTAAGAGAGATGTGTGGTAATAAAAATTGTGGTTGAGAGAGCAGAAAATGGTGTGTTGAAATGGTCTGGTCATATGGAACGAATGAGTGAGGAAAGGTCGACAAAGAGGATATATGTGTCAGAGCTGGTGAGAACAAGGAGAAGCGGGAGACCAAATTGGAGGTGGAAGGATGGAGTGAAAGGGATCTTGAGCAGTGGGGTCTGAACATGCAGGAGGGTGAAAAACATGCACGGAATAGAGTGAAATGGAATGATGTGGTATGCTGGAGTCGACGTGCTGTCAATGTCAATGGACTGAACCAGGGCATGTGAAACATCTGGGATAAATCATGGAAAGGTCTGTGGGGCTTGGATGTGGATGGGGAGGTGTGGTTTTGGTGCATTACACATGATAGCTAGAGACTGAGTGTGAGCGAACATGGCCTTTTTTGTATGTTTCCTGGTGCTACCTCGCTGATACAGGGGTGGCGATGCTATTTCCTGTGGGGCAGGGTTGCCTCAGGAATGGATGGAGGCAAGCAAATATGAATATGTACATGTTTATATATGTGTGTGTATTTTGCTATGTATATGTATGAATTGTGCATATATGTATATGTATGCATATATGTGTGTGTGTGAGTGGATTGGTCTTTCTTCATCTGTTTCCTGGTGCTACCTCGCTAGCACGGGAAACAGTGATCCAATATAATAAATAAATAAAATATATATACATACCTTAGCCTGAGCCAGGTACCCATTTTATCAACCAACACCTAAGGGTGGATGAACAGCTGGGATGAGTATGGACCAACTACTGCAACCAGGATTTGAACCTACACACTCGACCCTAGGTGGCCTGTGAATGCGTCACTGTAAAGAATGCTAACCACTATACTACGGACTGTTATCCATCTATAGACATCTGATGGCATCTGCATGATGCTTCTTTACTGTTCTAAGATAAATCTTAACTGCAAGGGAGGTTAGGTGAGGTTTTTAAAAGTTTGTTAATTTTGTACATGTACATTGCTTACTATTACATTTATTAATCGTACATTTTTCTGATTTTCAAAACCCTCTCTACTATTATGTAATCTGATGTCATTCAATAAAATATGATAATGAAAATCATGCTCTACTACTTTTTTTTTTTACATTGGAGGACAAAAGCCCAAATCAAGGCTGGACCTTACATGAAATGTAGAAAGGATCATGAATAAAAAACAGAGGAGACATGAGAGAAAATTTATGAATTTTGAAGTAAGTGAAAGACCTGTCATTTAAATGTGCTGGGATGTAGTTATTGGGAAAGACATGAAAAGGTAGAGAGTTCAGGGCAAATCAGTCAGGTATAGAAGTTAGCCTGGTAGAGTTTACAAGTTGGATCGCTCTTGAGTCAACTTTGTCAAGTAAGGATACAAAGCTAGAACCACCTCAGACATGAAAGCAGTACTCCATACATAACGGATCAATCCTTTGTATAAATGGAGTAACTGCTTGGAAGAAAAAAATTTCAACGTCTAAGCAGAACTCCCAGTTTCTTAGAGGCAGACTTAACTATTTCTGTAATGTGGGGTTTCTGAGAAAGAGTGGATGTTACAGTAATATGTTCATTGAGTCAAGAGGTGGAATTAAAGAACCATCAAAGGAAAGAGAAAAGTTGTGAAGAGTTTTCGATAGAGAGATGGATAGAAACTGGGTCTTGGGGGCATTAAACTTAACCAGATTTTGTCTACTCCACTGAGATATCTGGTGGAAGTCTGAGTTTATTGAAGAAGTTGTTTCAAAATGAGATGTAGATTGCATGTGAAAAGAAGGAGCTGAAATGAAAGATGCGGAGCAATGCAGTGTTAAGTGATCAGCATATGAGTGCATTTGGTTATTTATAGAAGAGAGGAAATCGTTCATAAAAAGGAGTAAAAGTGTAGGGGACAGTAAAGAACCTTGAGGGACACTGCTGTTGATAGAGAAAAGGGGGAAAGCTGATCCATCAACAGCCACAGAGATAGAGTAGCCAGAAAGGAAGGAAGAGATAAGGGGGCAAAACAAAGGAGGGAAGCCAAAAGAAGGGCGCTTAGAGACAAGACCCCAAAGCTAAACCCTGTAAAAACTCATTATGTATTCATGAAACATTATACAAACACTGCAGAACAAAATCACTCAGTGTTCGAAGCTAATAATGATGTACAGGAAATATATATTCTGGAACAAAACTAAACTTTTACCTAATATTCTTGCTTTCAGAAATTTAAAGAACAATCCAGTGGGCTTGTACAGTATTAAAGTACAGTATACAAGTTCATTACAAAATAACCTAACACAACATTATCTAAACTTACCACTGGAAGTGCAATGCAGTTTTCACCAGCTGTAACAAATTCACTTCACTGATTTACATCTATATTGTTAAGTTAAAATTGCTGCACCCTTAAAGAATTTGCAGTGACTATGGGCAAGGAATCATATCTTGGTAAGATTTACCTTGGTGTCAACACCTTATATATAACCTGCATACAAATTCTTACCTTTTTCTAGATACTATTTCACAGTCCTCTTCACCAAAAAAATCTGATCCACACATCCCATACCTTTCCTGAAACCCCTTGATCCTCATTCATTCTGCATTCAGTGACTTCCATCACTCTATCAATAAACATTCTTGCATACACTTTTCCTAGTATACTTAACAGACTTATTCCCCTATAATTGCTAT
>JAYMFT010249840.1:0-24593 GCA_038088735.1 Panulirus argus
AGAGAGAGAGAGAGAGAGAGAGAGAGAGAGAGAGAGAGAGAGACAGACAGACAGACAGACAGACAGAGAGAGAGAGAGAGGAAGGCTTTAATGTGTTGAAACTCACAGTAAAGTTTACTTTTTTTTTTTGAAACACACTTCCCCTGGCGTGCTGTATCCTCCTCACACAGGAACAAAGTTCAGCGTGTTCGCACTAGATGTTCAGTTGTAACGTACGTACCGTGACGGGAGGTGAGCTGTTCAGTCGTCACAAGAATCATCGTCACTCGTGACGCTCTCTAGGAAAAGATGAATCTACGACTTTAGAGAAATGGAGATGAGGAAGCGCCACACGCCCAAGAGGTCATGACCTGACCATTAGAGCCGTGATGCCTCTTGCCAGCCGTAACAAGATGCTGATACACGACGTATCTCAAATGTGCAAGTCGGTTGAATGATGAGGAAGTTTTGCATTAACGCCAAGGGTTGCCCAGGGGTGAGGCCAACCTCTCGAGGGTCTGCAGGGGTGGCAGCTGTGACGCCGTGCTTGGAGTTCCAACTTTTACAGCCATTTTATTTAATCATCTTACGGTCGGAGCGTGACCGCCAGGAAGTCTTTTAAACGCCTCTCGTACTCCTCTGTCGCCATCTTTGATGTAAGTCCAGCCCTGTGCTGACTGCCGAGTCCAGCAGAGTCTGTAAGGCCAGTCTCGTGTTGTCTGTAAGGCTACAGGTCTCCAGTAGTGCCTTGTCCGCCTCATGTGGCCAGCATTTCCCGTGCCGACACTCCCCGTCGCTTCCTCGTTGGATGGATGGGTAGTCCGTGACGTCAGAGCGTACCAGACAGTGCGTGTTTCCCACACGACAATTCCATGTTGCGTAGAGGCTCACATGAGTCAAAAGGCTGTAAAGGATTAAATTATGTTTGTTTGTCTTTTCTAAAGCAGTTTGGGTTTCAAACTGGCCTGCTAGAAATAAAAGGAAGCGTCGCTTGGACCCATAAGGTGCAGGAAGAGACGTGAAAAGATGACGATGGGTGGAGAAGAGGTGACGCTGCAGGAACCTCTCGGCCCACTGGGACAGGGACTCGTGTACCTCAAGTGTAAGTCTTTCCAGTGGTCCGTCTTCTGTTGTGAGTCACTTTGCCTTGAGGCTTTCCATAAGTTTTTGTCAGTGGAATTTCCTTTCTGTTTTCATTGGATCCAGGAACTTCCTGTTTTCTTCTGAATTTAGTAAAAAAGAAAAGGCATAAAATAATCAATTTTTGATGGACAATCTTCATACCAGGAAATTGTATATTTCTTTCTTTAGTTTAAGACTGATCATTACTTTGTCGTTTATCAAAGGTTCTTATAGATCTTTTCACATATCTCTACAGACCTTTGACATGACAGCCATAATAGCTAGAACAACTACCGATTGAGATGTACCATCGGGCTATCAGGACTGTGAATATTTTCATTATCTGGCGACTAATCTCATCGGAGACCAACACATCCTCAAGGAACATACATTATACTTAAGTCGTGTTTATATCGTGGAACTGACAATGGAAGTTTATAGAAAATAAAAGTTTTATTCGCAAATGATCTTTCACATGACAGCCATAGATTTTCTCTTAACAAATTTATATGAACCATCTTAGATCTTCGCCTCAGAAAGGTCTTTTCCATTAGTTAGACAAGCGACTATCTACTAATGGCCCGATACGAGACTTGGAGGCCATCCCCGACGCAGAACACTTCCATTTGTGAAGATGAATCTCTATATTCCTTAATTGCGTACGTGAGAGCTCTCGACTCTAGAGTCAGAGGTCACAGGATTAGGAACCTGGTCGCTGGAGGGGCATGGATGGAGAAGTGTGAGGTTAGACACAACATCCTTAGGGCTAACCTGACTTGTGGCCTTGTTGCTATAGCCTTTTGAATATAAATGTTTGGGATTAACCGCTTATGCAATGCAGGAAGGGAGTTCCACACCAATGAGGCTCCATTTACAAAACTCTCTGCTGTATCATACAACTCTTTAAACTTACCCAATTCCTTGTATTTACAATTTACTCTCTTGCTTTGTTTCAAGTCCCAGCAACTCTTTCACGACAAAAGTATTTCTTTATATCTTTTGTAACGATTTGAACTCACTTAATATGTCCTCTCGTCGACCTGGCACCCGTAGTTTATAAGGAACTGCTCAGTGCTTAGCTTGTCACATCTACTGAGAACCTTGTAGTCTGTTATCATGTCTCCTGTCTTCCTTCTCCCTCCCAAGGCTGCTGGTGTCCCACCTGTAGCTCACTTCTCTTGCTCCTGGTATAATATTTGTTGCCCACCTCTGGACCCTCAGCAGCAGACCACTGCCTCTTACTCCACTACACTGTCCGAACTGATGCTGCAAGATCTAATCCTGAGTATAATGTATGTTTTAGATATGTGTCTGACCGTATCGATGTACATGAACTTGAAAGCAATCTTGATGCAGAATAACAAGTAATTTGTCCCGTTAATAAACCTCCTGAAGTATTGTACTGCGGTAGGCTTGGTAATATATCATTCCCCTGGTCCCTTCCATACACTGACCCTACAGTTTTCTTCCTTCATTGATAATCATGATAATTTGATTAGGTCTACTCACACTGTGTCCATCTTCACGTCTTTCCATTCATCGGCCATGTCTCTTGCCACGGCTGAATCCTACCTGTGTCTCTGTGGAGGTTTCCTCACTCCTGCGCATTTTTCACTTCTCCCATGACTCTTGCGTCCATTGCAAATATGCTCACTCATGAGCGGCCCTACCACCAAGCCCTGAGGGTTGCAAGTGGTCATTCTTACTTAATTTGAGTAAACATCTCTAAGCGTGAGTCTTTGCTTTCTTCTGCTTTGGTAATTTTCGATACACTGAAGGAGTCGCTCTTTTTCATTTAGTTACAATTGATTTTTTATCAAACTCTTGTAGGAAAACCTCAGAGGCTTTCTGGCAGTCCAGGAACAAACAGTCGGCCTCACCATCCGGTTTCTTCAGGCCAGTCCCCACTCTGTCATACAAGTCCAAAAGATTTTTCATGCGTGACCGTTTGCCACTGCCGACCCTCGCTTAGGAAGCAAGTTCTTTTATTTACTTCCTGATTGTCTCTGGCGTTTCCGTGTGCTCGTCAGGAACATAGACCCATAGTTTAGTGCATTTATTTCTAACTTCCTTTTCAAGTACACGTATGATATTTGCGCTTTTCTCCTCCCTTGGTAATGACCCCTCCTCCAGCGACTGTTTAACAGTTCAAACGGTCTGTTGTCGCCCACACTCCTTGAGTACATAAGGCAGGAATATGTCCTGGCCTCCTGCCGTATATGGATCTAAAGTCTTTAATATCCTGCTTACGTCTTGTTCGAGAATCAAAGTTTTTCGCTGTCATCTTCCCTCCCCAACCCTCTAGTGTTGTGGGTACTGTGTCCTACACAGTGAGGACAGTTTGAGTATTTTCATTTACCTCCCTCCTTATTTTCTCATCTGTTTATACAACCTTTTGCTCTGAGTCGATTAGTCTGTTTATGTTTATGTGTTCCTCAGGTGGTGATTTCTTCGTGCGTGTGTGTGTTGTGTGTGTGTGTGTGTGTGTGTGTGTGTGTGTGTGTGGCTGCCCATACCGAGGCCACAGCCAGCTAAAGCCTGATACATCGATGACCATTTATCATCATTTAAAAAAATCATCGTTTTTAAAATGCGGGTTGATGACAACCAGCCGTGTGGCCCTGATGGCTGGCGTCCTGACTGGCTCTGTGGAGACGTGAGGATCTGATAAGCATTTCCTGATGAGCCACATAACTTCTTCAAGCCTGCATGATTATGATTTCTTCGGTAAGATGAAGTCAACTCCCCAGGGAGATGAGTTCCAACCTGCGGTAACGTTAACTCTGCCCTTCCAGTACGATGGCATGATGGCGCAGTACACAATTCCAGTGTGCGATAATGTCAGTCATCTTTATTCAGAGAATTAATCAGAAATGCGCAAAATGAAAGGCTTAGCTGGTGATTCCAGACACAGACAAAAACATACAATTCTTTTCCATGAAATAAGTCAATAAGAGTGTTCCTCTCACTGCAGGAAAAGGCAAGCCTAACCTTTACTGCATCAAGTTTATCCCGAACGTTGTCACCACCACGTGAGATTTGGAAACAACGAGATTGTTTACAAAAAAACAGCTGATCACGGTACGTTGTTGTCACATCAACAATTGAGAGAACTCCATCCTTTTCACTATAATGATCCAATCAACGTAATGTTCCATGGAAGTGAATCTATACTGCAATCCTTTATAGGATCATCCAATCGCATTGATTCTTCCGATACGAAAACAGCCATGTTTCATTCCCGAATCTGTTCATCAAGACAGAGTTGTTCTTGGAAAGAAGACGAAACGGTGTTTGGATCAGTCTGATCGCCCAATCAAAGCATTTGACCCATTCCAAGGGGAAAATCACCTCACAGACCAAGGAATCCGGATGGAAGGAGACGGGACGGACCGTCTGAAGACAGAGGCCCGGAACAGACTAAGGCCAGGACGGTAGTCTTTAACAACAACGGAAGCAACGAGGAAACTGACTGTCTTTGTAGACTCAGACTGGACGCAACAGTCCATGCCCAAGGTCAGCTTCACCGCAGGCAAGTTTTTCTAGGGTGGGAACACTTCGTCACTCCAACCCCTGAGGCTGTGCACCCCAGAGGTAATCCCCCCCACTCGAGATGATATCCAAAACAGACAATAACACGCAGGATTCACTTTCATCTTTTTGTCATTCTTGTCTTTATTAGTCGTGCACATTTCACAAGAGAACCTGAAATGCTGTATAGCTTCAGACGTTTAACAATAATCTTTGAGTCATGATTTTGTAAACCTATGACATTATCAATTGGCCCTGTGAATTAAATACACTTAGAATTATCATTAACTCTATAGTATGCAGAGTATATTTGCTATACTAATCACTCTTATTTCACATGGAAAAAAGACTTAATTTTCCAAGTATGTGTATAACTGTCTATTGATATGTAGTATACTTAGTGTATATTTTTCCCTTAGTTATTTAGAAGTATTTCTGTGTATTAGCATTTCTGCGTACAGTAGCTGAGTTACTGCCCGCATGTGTAAATCACGCGTATGCCGGTAAACCCAAACATTCGAGCTGTCATTTCTTACCACATCCGCAGAAATGATAGGAACTGGAGACACACACAAGCCTCTATCGTTCACCTGGCTTAAATTTCAACAAATTATCAGGTGATTTCTTTTTTGCCAAAATATGGCTGATGTTTGTAACTGAAAAGATGATTCAAAATCTTACATTTCAAGGTGAAAAAAAAAAAGATTAGTACATGTTACACGCCTCATAGTCATGCAGCGACAGTTCACACTCAAGCTCTCATGAAACAAGAAAATTCAGGCAATTTGAGTACAATCTTTTATCTTCAGTGAAAGTGGCCATGTTGGATGGCGGTAGGGTTGCCAGACACAATTATGAAAAAAGGGACAATCCAAGGATTATACCTGCCCAGTTTCTTTCTGATTCGCTTCCTGATTTCAGACGAGATATCTGTGTGAATTTTGGACAAGACAAGCATCGTACGGATCAGCAAAATTGGCAGATTCATAGATTTAACATTCAGGCCTGTGTTATACGTTGGACAACAAGTAGTCCTTTACATACACGTGAAATTTGATCTAAATCTTATTTAAAACGAAGAAGTCTTAGACTGACCACCCATAGACCACCCCTCTCAGGTTTGGTTCATACTGGTTGCCTAGCGTCAGAGGAGGAAAGTGAAATGAAAGTTAAATGACGTACGACGGTGTGGTGTACCCCAGGCAGGGTGTGCTATACCCCAAACAGGGAGAGTGGTGTACCCCAGAAAGGAGGTGTGTGTGTACCCTAAGCAGGGTGTAATGTAACCCAGGCAGGGGGTGTAATGTACCCAAGGTAAGGGGAGTGGTGTACTCCAGGTGTGAGCGTGCCCAAGGCAGGTGTGGGCATACCCAAGGTAAGGGGAGTGGTGAACCCCAGGTGTGGGTATACCCCAGGCAGGGGGGAGGGTGTAGATGTTACACAGGAGCAAAACAAATTCTTTGGGGCAAGTCATGAGTGGGTGTGGCCAAAAGGCTTTTTTCATTATCATCATTATCATTTTGTATCGTTACTCCAGGGACGCGTCTTTTAATATTATCTCGGTAAATGTATCAGAGTTGGACCCACATTGTTGGGAGTACCGTATGAACGTATGTTTATATGCTTATGTATATGAATTATTCCTGTACGTATGTGTATTGACATATGCCATCTATTTAAGACACGGCATATTAATGTCTGGACTCCCTGGTGGCAAACCACATAGTCAAGTGCAGAAAATGTCAATACTTATAACTTACCCACACTGCAGCCTTGGGTATGACCGCTACCACCACCACACAGAATAAGACAACTTTAACACGTGTCGTGGACGCTTATCTCGAAATATATCATCGAAACAAATGCTTCTAAGCACGTCTTTCATACACGTGTCATATTCATGTCCCACAAATGTTCCAAACAGGTTTCAGTCATGTCTAAAGCAAGTCCCTAAAATGAAGCACAAATATACATAACGTCGTAAATATCTATCCCAATCATGAGTCCCAGACTTCCCCAAACGTGCACCCCAATCATGTACCTCAAACATGCACCCCAAGCGTGTACCCCAAGAATGCACCTCAAACATAAGCGCGAAACATGCACCCAAAACATGTGCCCCAAACATATACCTCAAACGCGTGCCTTAAACACGTACCCTAAGCATGTATGTGTCCGGCATCGTGGCTGGACGCTGAAGCAGACCAAGGTAAAAGGCTGAGCAGCGAGTGAGGCAACCCCCGAGTGTGGGTTTCCTGACCGAGCGTGAGGCACAGATAATGTCAGGGGAAAGAAATGTTGCCCAGGAAAAACCGTCAAGAGACATCACTACAACAAGAGGAAATTCATACGAGAGAAAACTGCCGCTTTTTTGTTACGTTCGCGCAAGTTTCCGCTAAACGTATGCGATCTGTTCACAAACTGAAATTTCCTATAGCATAAGAGTATTCATCGTAAGAGTTAAGTGGACGTATCAGGTGGGGAGATTATATCAACTGAAGGAAGGTAAGATTCGTGGAATGTAGTGGTGTTATTGTGTTATATATTTCTTTGTCATGCCTCGAGGGTGATGGGTATCCAGTGTGTGAGTGTGGCTCACTGGCTGGGTCAGGGCTGGGTCAGGCTGAGGCCAGGAGACAGATCATCGCTGGAAGTAGTAAGGTTCGCCAGTAACTTTGTTCCTTCTAGAACTGAAGTGAGTTTGATGCTGATAGGAATATTGCTAAAGTCCTTCGCAGGGGCGTGGTGGGGTGTCCGGTCACGAACTAGATCCTCTCTCTCTCTCTCTCTCTCTCTCTCTCTCTCTCTAGTGGCGGAGCTGATTTGAATTCAAGGACGGCATTTCTATCAAGGGTCCCAGACAGTCACAGCACCAGCTTGTGATGCTGTGATCTAGGGACACATCACCCGCTCGTGATGCTGGGACCTGAGGAACACAACACAGGTTATGCGCCATAGGACGTAGTGCGTCGACACCACAGAGGTCGTCTCTGATGACATTACTGCTCAGGATTGGTACTTGACTTTCATGTGTCCTCCTGCCAGCTGGCGGCCCTCAACCCCATAAGTGTGGCGTAGGTAACGGAGTCAAGGGCAGACAAAATATACCTACGCACACATACAACAACAATTACAACAACAGCATTTTCAAGTGACGTGATTCACCCGAGTCATTATCTCTTAACACGAGATCTGATTGTTCCGTGTAGAGACCACTGGGGAACGAAGTTGTTCATGAGAGGTGACGCGGTGAGATGGCTGGCCAGAGCAGAGGAAGTGCTGCCTCCGTCAGGAAGTCATCTGGGTGAAGAACGGGTGGCGTGCGTGAGGGAAGGGAAGATTGCATAATTCACCATCAGATGTCACGATAATCTCCGGATATCCGACGCGAGGAAAAAAAAAGTTAACTCCAAAGTTGACGACCCTTAGATAGGGTGAGCGACCCTTGTTGGTGGTAGCGGTGGTGGTGGTCGTGGCCGTAGTGGTGATGGTGGTCGACGTCGTGGTCGTAGTTCCTTCTTTTGGAAAGTAATACAGGAGGGGAGGATTTCCTCCCCCCCCCCACTCCCGCCCCTCTTACTCGCATCCTGCTGACGACCAACAGTCCTACCTTACCTGATGTTAGGTGTGTAGGAGTCCCTTCTCCCCTTACAATTCATTCCATTCTGTTAAGACACTAATTTGTGGTGCGTTCCTTAGGAACTTCTCTGGCAACTCTACTCAATTCTTAAATAGGATAAAACTCATAAGGGATATTTCATTGGGTTAAAGATTCGTCGTGCATGTATTCATGAACGTCTTTGCTCACCATGCACTTAAAGGCAACTCTGACGCCGAACCAAAGTATAATTTGCTTACATCACGATTTTCCTCACGCGATTTTCTGGCAATAAGAGACGGCATGGCTGTCACCTCCATGCTCACTTGCGCAGCCCGTCTCCCGTAACCTGTCTCACCAGATATGGTGTTCACGGGTCGAGTCTATTCATTTGCTTTCCCATCTTCACTGCCTTGCGTTTCCTAGAGTTGAATATTACGGCCCAGTTATCCCACTACTTTTGCGTCTTGTGTAAGTCTCTTTTTCAATATTTTGCCCTCATGTTCGACTACACTCATCTCGTGTTTATGTCACTGTCAGCAGATATATTCAGGTGTATGATTTATTTTCATCCGGTAAGTCATTTACATATATGAGTTATAGTACATCACTTGTCATCCTTGCCCAGTTCAAGTAGGTTTCCCCGCCACGTATCCTCTGTTCCCTCCTGTTTATGCAGCCGTCAGTCCTTATACGTAACCCTCCTCTGGCAACAGCTTAGATCTCTAGCCTCATTATGAGTCTTCCGTAGCAGACGGTGACATATAGGGACAAGCAGTATTCCAAGAATGCACGGTCTACCGACCCGTTCCTGTAGGACAGGATGCTGATTAGTCTCTCGTAGTCGTTCAGTGCAATCGTCACCCATCAGCTCCTCCCTCTGTCGTCATGCTGCCCGTCTCTCGTGGAGCTCGTGCCAAGCAACTCAAGGGTGTGCCATTTTAATAACTGCTTCTTTCCCTACACGTCGAAGCTTTGGAACTCTCTACCTTCTCATGTCTTTCCCAATAACTATGACCTGGATCATTTCAAGAGACAGGTTTTTCACTGTGTCAAAAATTTGTAAATACTTTCCCTGCCTGTTTTTCCCCCTTTCTCAATTCTCTCTATATTCCAATTAGGGTCCGTCCTTGATGTGGACTTTTGTCCGTGACTGGAGCCTTCAACATAAAAAAAAAAAAAAAAACAGGAAATTTCAAGTTTGCTTCATGATTGTTGTCTCTGACATCTTTCAAAGTCAGCTCTGTAATGACCTTTGGCACCATTTTAGGGGTGCTTCCCTCATTGTCTTTATCAGACACTAACACCACACAACCTGCCATCCACTGAACTGAAACTCAGTCCTCATCCACAGTCCTTACACAACGTCCCTGGTGGATTCTCTAGGCTGTCTGTCTGCACAGTCCTTGAGAACGAATGGCGAGCTGCCACACAGCCACGGACCTCAAGCGGGTCCAGCTCTTTCTTAAAGGTGTCACTCAAACGTTCACGGGGGTTTCACCTTCTCTCACATCCGATGACGATGGAACTTCTTCGTGTTCTACTAAGGCGAATATCCACCGAAACTTTGTGTTCATTTCTTCACATATGTCGTCATTAGCAACGACCCTTTGTTATTTCTTCCTTACCGTCCATGTTCCTCCCTTTTTATAGCCTATGATCACTCCCGGTCCTACTGCTCAAACGCTCGTGGTTTCGAGGTCTCAACATTTATTCCAAATTGTATCTATGTCTCCCTTTGCCTGTAGACACCTTGTGTGAGTATGTGTGTGTGTGTTGGACACCACACAGGCATCTCTGGTGGGAAGCTCATAATCACACTCATGGCAGCCCACCAACACACACACTGCAGCCCACCAGTACACCCTCTAACGTGGCCCATTATTCCCCGATGAACTCCATCCACTCCGTAAGACAGAGATAGCCGATTGTAAGGGTTTGGGGACGCGGGAATGCAGAGCGAGTTGAGTCTTGGCCTTTGACCTTGATTTACTGAGGGGTTTCTCTTGCCCTTGACCCACTGGACCAAACCAGATATTCCAGTTAGCAATTAAGTCATCATGAGGACGGGACGAGGGAGAGACATTACATGGTAAAAACGCACAACGGGAGACCTAATGGTCCATGACTAGGTATACTTTAACAGTACCCTGAGTTGCAACAAAGACAGGACAGTAAAGCAGAAGGCTCCTCCCTACCCACCACTCCAGAGATGAGTTTGTTAAAGTCACTCAGAATCCTAAAGCAATCTTCCTTTCACTAGGATTGTTTACATATTTTCGTGTCATCCGCAAATGCTGAAATTCTACCACCGTGAGTCCCGTCTTGAGATCACTGATACAGATGAAAAAAAAAAATTAGGACCCTAGGCAGAGCCAGATTCCTTTGGGACACCGGGCCAAAAGTCGAATGGGCACTGCAGTAGTCTGTTACCCTCGTTTTCGTGTCCCAGATTTGCTCACTAGGCTGCTGTAGGTGTTCTGTGTATGTATACAGTGTACGTTAGGTGGTAGAAACAGTGTTAACACTGTCCTAGACCCCAGAGTCTCGGCTAAACTAATTTCCCCGGTCATTCCTTCGTCAGTCGTCCCCATGCCGGTGAGAGTCGAAATATGTTCCAGCCAATGTATTTGAAAGCTTGCGTTCGATTCCCGTACTCTCAGCGTTCGCCTCAGCGCTTTGCAACTACGCCTCTCTCATTTATATATGATTTTTGTTTCCCACCATCAGGAACAAACCCTTGCAAAGGCCGAGGCATGTGGATCATTGATTTGTATATAATATATGTATGTTCTAAACAAAATCTTAATTTCATCGCTTCAATAATCTTGATAGCTTAAGCCAATTCTAAAGTCGAAGTCATTGCCACTCACTGTCGCAGGCTCGCAGCTCGAAAACAGCAGACAGTCGGTGGTCATTTACCCAGTGTGTGGACGGAGGGAGTACTGTACACTGGATGAGAATTGTAAAATAAGCAAAAGTCCTTTCAAAACACTTACATCACTTACAAAGCTGGGTCACTCGTGTGAATCAAAATCACAAATATTTTGGAGGTGATCATCTTTATTGATATAACGTGAATCACCAAACAATTATCCATTTGAGCATAATGTTTAGCATCAGCTGGTCGCTACTTACATCGTAACTTTGTTAATGGTATGACAATATCATGCTTCTGAACCAGTGCCATATGATGGTGTGAACAGGAAGGCATTGTGGCAGATGTTGGGAATTTATGGTGCGGGAGGCGAGTTGTCATGGTGACTGTGGTTGCTCTGGATTGCAGAGTCTAATGTCTTGTCACCTCACATCGAATCGTGGCATCATTTGATCTGAGAAGCAGAATTATCAAAGTCTCCTACAATCATTTTTCAACTGTGGTCTTACTTTCTTGGAATAAAGTAATATAAGTTCAGGTTTCTGGCACAGGGAACTTTTATGATGTGCAGCGAAAGGTGAGGATCTTCTGGTATAAAGTCGTGTTGTCAGACCTCGTTTGACAGGTACTCAGGGTCAGATAGATCACACCTAACCTGACCTCCACGGCTGGAGTGACCTAGAAGGGCGTTCAGAAGGGACAAGGCAGAAGCGCTACTGAGGGACGAGCGAGGAGACCTAGAGAGGGACAAGGAAGGAGCACTAGTGAGGGAGAGGAGGGAGGGGTACTAAGAGATGGATGAACGAAGGTTACGAGAAGTGACAAGGGAGGAACACTGGGAAGGGAGTAAGGAGGGGTTTCTAGGAAGATGAGTGATGGAAAAGGAAAGTCAAGGGAGTGTCTAGGGACGGGAAATCCTGGGATGGAGGGACTGGCAGCGCCACTTGTTGCGTAGTCCGTCTGGGGAAGGAGCAGTGGACTCGTCTCTCTCGGGGAGGCCACTGGCCTGACTGGGGAACACCTGCTACATCATCCTCCGTGAGGATAGCCACTGGCAGGCCAGGAGCCATCCCAGGCCTACGGCCTCTCAAGAGGACAGGCACTCGGTTCCTCAGACTCTCAGGGGGATACGAACGCGGATCTTCAGTCTCTCGTGAGTAAAACAACCAGGGGAAACAACAGCTCCGACCAGTTGTAGATCTAATTCCAGAGAGTGCCAATGAGTCAATGTAAACACCGAGAATTTTACACCTAGTATTAGAGACCACTGGACACTTGATGAGTTAGAATTAGCTACATCCTCAGTGGCTGGAGGCAATATTACTAATGTCTTTCTTTCTTTCAGGTGAGTTGATGTCAATACTGCCACGCCGCCTCCCCTGGTGCCACCACCGCGCCACTCCTGATGCAAGTACCACTATGCCACTCTGCCTCCACATACTACAGTCGCTAGGGATGTGGAGGTGACTTCAGGTTAGCCCGCTACATAGTGTAAACTGGTTACTGAATTATTTGAGTCGAGAAAACCAACAACCTGTCCTTGGTCTTGACGTGTACAGTGTCATGTCTTGATGGATAGCGTGTCAGGTCTTGAGATGTATAGTGCCAGGTGTGAAGGTGCTCGTCCTCTGTATACGGAATATATTTCGGGATACCTTGATGTCAAAGTGAACGAAAGATTTTACGAATGCTTTGGTGCGTGCAGCTCAGGCAATTACATTCATTCAAATAGATAAAAGTAAATGGATGGATTACGATCTCAGATATGCAACTTTATAAGTGAAATGTCCATACGGGAGGAGAGGCCGAAAAGACTCATTCATCATTAGTGATATGCTTCCAGAATTGAAGCGTGATACGTATTACAGTAGAAGGTACAGAAGTTTTTGTAATAAGAGTTATTAGTAGTAGCAGTAGCAGTATTAGTCGCAGTAATAGTAATGGTAGTTGGAGCAACAGTAGCAAGAAGATTGAAAAACTTTAAACTTTTCATTTTCATAATAAGAATTCTTTCTTGCAAGGGTTCCCCTGCTGACGTGCGTGTGACTAGCGAGTGTGTGTGTGTGCGTGTGTGTGTGTGTGTGTGTGTGTGTGTATGTGTGTCCTAAGACTATCTGTCCTCCGTCCCCACCCCCAGGGCGACACCAGACCTTCATGGTTACATTCCCCTCAGGGGTGTTCCCCTCCCAGCCCTCAGGCACAACTACACGCCCTTGACACATCCGGACCAACGCCCTCGTTATGACGCAAGTATGTTTGTAGTACATTAATTCCTCACCCTCCCGCTCCCCATACTGTATTTACTGTTACGTTATGCAGCAGCTACGACAAGTCAGCAGTTACGACACGTCTGCTGCTCTCTGTAGTAACTGCAGGTGGCACGGACGGTGTCCCGGAAGAGAAGAGCAAATGAGCGGTGGTGTCTAAGGCCTCATCAGCGGTGGCAAGAGGCGGTGACCACCAACACAGCGATGACCTGCCGACGGATTATCTTTCATCGGTCGAGCAAACGATACGTCGGTGGCTACCCCACACCTCCCCACTAGCAATCAAAACAGCTGATACCTCGAACTCGTTCTGCGAAGCCCATGGGACGAGAATTCCCTCCCGGAGGCTCGTCTTTCCCGCATTTGGTGAGGTTAACCTTACGCTAATCCTTCGAGGGAATGGCTGGGACTCGAGTGGTGAGGGTGGTGCCCTTCTGAGGGGGTTGATAACGGGATGTGTGTGTGTCCGCCGAACGCCGTCAGTCGTCTGTCACGTGGCGGGGAGTGTGGAGGGTCGTCCAGGCGGGAGTGACAGGACGTGACTGGTGTTACATGCAGGATGGGCAGGTGGTGCTAGTCACTGCTGTATCCTCGGCTGTCTCCTCTCTCTCTCTCTCTCTCTCTCTCTCTCTCTCTCTCTCTCTCTCTCTCTCTCTCTTTCGTGTCTAGGGCCCGGGCCTCATGATCCGCTGCGGAACACAGACAAGGACCATCACACACCACTGGACCCGCCCTTGGCCACACCCTTCCCATGGAACAGGCCCGTGACCAACTGCTCCAAACTCCATCCTGAGGGGGAAGGATATACTATAACAAGGGAGACATGAATGATGAAATGACTCTCCCTTTAAGGAGGAGGATACCTCCGGCCTTCGACCTCGGACGAAAAAGATAAACGTCTGTCAAGATCCGATGAAATTATGATTTCCGGACTGCTCTTAGTTTAAGCACTTCCAGCCATGTTCTACCAAGTCCCAGTTGATCCCAATGTCCTCCAGTCCAAAGCACTCCAAACTTGTCAGCTATCTTCAGTCTAACCTCAAAACTTGACCCAATTATCCTATGTTACAGTGTTGGTTCCTCCTCCCATCTCTATAGATATCATTCCGGTTTCTCCTGCCAATTAGTGGCTGCTTCTCTGCCCTCCCTTAACTAGAACACTGCAAGCCACTGCCTCGCTTGATCACTCTGTAAGTCGCTGTCACGTCCGTTTTTTTCTTTATAATGCTGAGTTTTGGAATTCATTACCTTCTCATGTCTTCCCTCACACCCTGAAATCAACTTTTCCATTTTCGCCAAAGAATTTTGTATTATTTTTTCACTTTTTTCTCTTAACTTCTCTTTCCATCGAGTCCTTTGCATATTACATTGAGGCTGGTCAGGAAGGAGGCAGCGGGTGTGAGGTAAGTGATTCCAGATTATTATTAGCTGGTAACACGATGCCTGCCTCCCCCACAACCACCCATACCTCTCCCCTCCCTCCTACCACCTGTGGCCTGCTCTACCCCGCTACCTGTGGTTTGGGTCATCCCACCCTTCACAATCTTGCCCCCACTACCCGTTGTTTGGGATCTTCCGTTCCCAACTACCTGTTGTTGATTCATCCCAAGCACGTGTTGCTCTCACTTCCAGTAGTAATGTATGTTCCACTACCTGTGTTTGGACCTTCCCAAGCACTTGATGCTTCCCATACCCGTTGTTAGGCTCCTCCCCCCCCTCCCCCCCAACCACCAACACCATCCGTGATTTGGTTCATCTCAGCGCCTGGTGTTCCCAGCACCTGAGGTCCGCCGTATCCAATTACTTGCGATTTCAGACAGCTTGTAATGCTCACCACTACCTGTTGCTGGATATACCCTACTACTTGTGGCTAGAGAATCGTAGCCTGGATGCTCCCCACAATTTGTTATGGACTTTTCCACTATCTGTTCTTTGTCTTACTCCAGCAACACACTGTCCCTATTACCTGTTGTTGATCTACCCAACTGCCTGTTGTTTGGCTCGTCCTACACCCTGTGGTTTGTAGTAACCCACTTCCTGTTGTTTGAGCGATTCGGCCTGGTTAACTAAAGTTTTCTATTCATGTATTGTTCGCCAGTGAAATTTGCTTGATATGCCCCTTCTAGCAATACTCCCTAGCACTTCAGTGGCGTACTAGTTTCGCTCCTTATGCTCAGGTTGCTGTCTGTTCTTGCTGCGTCACCCACACGTGGGTTGGGTGGAGGAAAGACTTACGAAAAGAAAGGATGTGTCAGGTAACTATATGGTTCCGGCCATCACTTCAACACTCGTAAGTCAGGAGGGCAGTACTTCCCTGGGCGGCTGCTGTCTACAACATATGTTTGGTCTGGATAACTAATCATGTGGGTTAATTCCTACTTATCTTGCTTTCCCTTGTCATTGTTCTCTCTTCCTTGACATCTGTTTCGTTTTCCTGGTATTTACGTATTGTTTGAATCATCTCACCGCTAACATGGCGTCAGTAGTTTGGGGTTACACCACTACCTGTGGTTTGGGATTCCCTACCACCTACCAGTTTCCATTCTCTATCGCCCGTGTAGTCTGTCTGCACCTGGTGTTTGTGTGTACAACAGAACAACACAGACCTATCGAGACTTGGCCGTTTGGCCTGATTTGTGGTTTACATTATGGTTATGGCGGTCTGCGACCCCCCCTCCTACCCCTACTGGACTACCCAGCCCCCCCCCCCCTGCATCTAGTGTACTGTGCCACAGTTACACCATCTGTGGCTCCTCCACCATCTGTCTGATATGACATCCTCCTGATGAACAATATTGCCATCTTCGATCTCTAGCGTTTCCAGTATCAAGACTCATTTGAATCAAGCATTACAATAAATCCTACGAAGACTGTAAACACAGAATTACCAAGAGTGGAAAGCTCACGAACGTCAGGAGATACACCGCCGCCGTGCGCGCCATCTGCTGACTGTAATCGGCAGAGCTGGTTGCGTATTGCGCCACCAGGGGATGAAGCTCGTAACATGATTCATTGGCACTTTATATTGCTGATAAGAACGACCACTTTTTTTTCTATAACACTGAAATCCAGATAGTCTTGCCATCCTTTCCTAGATTGTATATAGAATTCTTGAGGCATTATTAACGAACAAAAGCCCACATCAAGGCTGGGCATTAATTGAGATGTAAAGAGGTTAATGAAAGGTAAAAAGAAGAGACAAGGAAAAGTATACACAAATTTTAGAGGAAGTGAAACAGCCTAGTTGCTAGAAATAATGGGTTACTTGTACCTTTGGGCAACACGTATGATGATGGTAACATCTGAGAGATCACGCATGTGAGCGCCATGAGGGATGCAGTATATAATTCCATCGATTTAAAGAAAATCAGTAAAGTTGCAGAATATATGTAAAGGCGATATACCTCCGGCGGAGGCCAGCTGATCCCAGCCTTGAGTAATACATTATTTGATGCGTGATTCTCGCTCGGGGCAAGACAATGCCGCAGCTTTTCTCTTTGCTTCTGGATTTTGTTTTTACCGGAGGAAGGTCAACCGCTCCGTGACCCAGTATTGATGAGGGATTGGTAGGTCAATGACCGAGTAAGGAAGAGACGTAACTAGTACAGTTTCATATATGTGTGTGTGTGTGTGTGTGTGTGTGTGCGCGCCTGAATTATTCATTATGACAAAGTGTGGATTAGGGTGATAAGTAAACACAGTGAGGAGAGCTTCTAAGCTGCTGAAAACAGAGGCTGGAGAACAGGAACTAATCCTGGGGTTGGGAAAGAAAAACAGAGGAACAGAGGTCACTCGACCTGTTCATATAACAGAACAGAAGCTGAAACATGGAAACAGTCAGTGATCACTTAAGAAAGGCTTATGAGATCATCATTAAATACGTGATTGGCAGATTCTCCTTTATCATTTTTATTACAGGTTAGAATAACATTGAATCAAACAGGTGTGCGTACTCCTGACAGTAATGCCAGATACCGAGGTCCCGACGCCCGCCTTGGATAAACAAGATAACATTTGTTGGATAAAGACATGCACGAGTTTGGTGTTGGCAATGGTGGTTGGCGGCTCCCCGGTAAGTGTTGGCTCAGTAAACATGGGCAGGTTTTTCATACCGCCGGGTAGAAGTGGTAGAGAGCCGGCTGGAGGGGCCTGGTGACACAGAAGGATGTCTGGAGAGGGGATCGGGGGTGGTCATAGTGGCGCAAGGTGGTGTGAGGAGGGTGGACAGAGATGGATGCGGTGGAGGCGGGAATGGACGTGGCGGTAGGGCGAGTTATGAGGTGGTTGGGGTGGAGGAGGTGGTGGAAGAGCCGGCAGCATCAAGAGGACGAGGTGAGGGACCTCAAGGCAACTGACCTTGCTTGGAAGTCAGTGCGTCATGTGAGGACACTCGGGAAGGTGTATTGTGCAGCGTGAGTGTGTTTATGCGTCTAACTTAAGATGCCTGTGGAAACATCCTGCATGTCAAGAAAAATAAAGTTTTCTAAGGAATATAGTTGTACATGACTCTTGGCCGAATGAGGAACTACACCGTTTATATGGAACTACAGATGTACGCCTGGGAGAGAGGGGAGCAAAGGATGACTAAGGAAAAAGCAGACGAAAGAGTTATAAGTTAAACAGAAAAAAAAATGCTTTTATTCATATACAAAACGCACTTGATAACCACCAATATCACAGACCCACTTAGAAAAGAAGAGGTCAAGTACGCGGAGGAGCAACATATTAAGAAACACAACATGAGCTGGCATTCATCGAGTCGGTGACTACCTTTAAAGACGCACGATCCAAGCGAACTCTTCCTACACAGCTGTCCTTGCTAGTTAGACGAGGCTGACCTCACCGCTTCGCCACAAGACATCGAACCGCTGAGAATGAGCCCATGAACTCTTCCCTTGGACCAGACTCTTGGAACTCTCTCTTTATAAAGAAATACAAATCCATCACCTGCACTATACTGGAACGTGTCCCCGACCTGCAGTTCGGCAGCACATCGAGCTCATCCAGGCTCTTACAGACCACTGCAAGAACAGCGCCATCCAAACAAAATATTGTAAATATCATCAATAACCTGCAGACAGCCACCCTAGTGCTTGCGCTATGATTGCTTGTTTAACGCTCCCATCCTGTTTATAGCCTTACTGTCCCACTGTGTACTTGTTTGTATTCTCCCTGTACATTTTCAACGTCAGCCTGCCAGAACTCCAGTGGCTCTCACGTTCTCCTCTTTGATCGAGGTTGATGTCTTTCCTTTCGGATTCATATACACGTTAATTGTTGGAACTCAGTCCACAAAGAGAACTTTTTTCTTTCATCTCACACCTGATACTTGGTAACGTAATGTGCAATGTTTTTCATCCTAAATCGTAAACGTCTTTTATCCTTAGGGTAAAGCGAGAAACCATTCTACCCACTTATCTCCTGTGTCGTAAATGGCGACTAAGAGGGGCGGAAGCTGGAAACTTTCCCGTCCTCGTATTAACACTTACCAAAACCGGAAACAGAAAAAAGGAACTAAATGAGGATTTCTCCACGAGATCTCAGGCTGGGGTGTGAGTGTAGGTGGATGAAAGCAGTTGGACAAGAGGGAAAAACAGATGCTATGTTTAATGAGAAGATCCTGGATATTCTGGCTCCAGATGAGACTAGTGCGAAGGGAAAGTTCATTGTACAACAGAACTAAGTATCGCTCAGCAGAGTGCGTATAGTCGCTGGTAGGAGACTTCACTGCCGCGGTAGAGAGTAATCCACCTGCCCTGCCTACACCAGGTACCCATTCATCGACCAGCCCCGAAAGAAGGATGAACACTTGGGTTTGGTGTAGGTCAACTGCTAAGTCCATGATCAGAACCCATACGGGTTTGACCCTGGGCGTTATCAGTACCGCTCACCACTACTCCATGGGGACCCGTATGTGTGTGTGTGTGTGTGTATCTCAGGCCTCAGACGGTGGATGAGTGACCTCAATCTTACACTCTCTCCACAACTCATCATTTGGAACAGTTTTGACCTTAAATGTCACGAGTGATAAACGTTTCTCTTTTATTGCCAGTGACCTTTCCCGGTTGACGCCTCAGGCTCTCCACTGGCCCAGGTGATGATGGGCTGCACTCGTATAGAGATACAGGAATACCGTATATAACTTACCATTACTCCTCTAATGACGGCATAACATGACAGTGTACTGATTACCAACAAATGCCAAGGTTGACAATATCTGGGGAGTGGTGACTGGGAGGACCCCAAGACTGTGACCTTCTCGCCACTAGTGTGGAGACCGACGGATTGCAGACTGTGGCACTCTAGTGAAGGATAGGTGCCTGCAGCAGGGCAGATGTCCAGGTGGCCTCCATGGGAGGGTGTGGCACCTAGGAAGAGACAGTGACACCATGACAGAAACGCACCAGACAGGTCAGGAGTACTGGCACCCAGGACGGGAGGGGTGGCACTCAGGGTTGGAGGGAAGAGGCGCTACCCAAGGGGAAATGATAAAAACTATGGGTGTGACCCTGTGTAGTGTCAGGGTTGTGAAGTGGGACACCACGTCGGCAATGGTCGAGGGCAGGTGCCAGGTGCGACACCCCCAAAGAAAACGGGACGTGTGAACGTGAGGGAGCGGGTGGCCACCTGGTCGACATTACTGGGAGTCAGGGTCAATGTTATTTATCCGCGGGAAACAGGAACGCCTTGCAGCTCACAAACGAACGGGATTTTTTCAAGTAACACTTCAGGTACGTAGCGACAGGGAGCTCAGGTAACAGCTTCAGATGCCAATCGATACGGAGCTTCAGGTAACATCTGTAGTATTATGGAACTTCGTCTTCACGATTTGTAAATATGAAACAATTACCCCCTAACATAGGGAGAGTTCGTTTAAAACGCCCGTGCGTTTTGGAGACTTGCTCTTAGCTACTGTCGAGTTCTTTACCAATATTTATGAAATTTAAAGAAGATATCTGTAATCTAGCAAGCTTTGCGATTTATGGAAACATTCCTTTCAGAAGAATCTCCAGATTTTATACGTGTGTCAGGACATGGATGTAAGATTTCATTGTTTAGGAATATGTGTCTCACCCTCTATTCCCTGAATCAGGGTTACAGAGAGACAGATATTTAAAAGATTAACTGAGACACATTTCTCTCATTACTCACCTTCGTAACATTGCTCATCTCCATGATAATACTAAACGCTTTGAAAGAATGCGTTATATTTCTTTACTTGGTATGAAATACCCATATCCATCCGTCTAATCCAACACGTTGATTAGAGAAAAACTAATCAGTTCTGCCCTTGACGAACCAAATCCTACCCTCGACGTACCCAATCTTGCCTGATTCTGAGTCATCACTGGATAGGTACACCCATCATTCCATGCCTGAATACCATCAGTGGGCAAGTGCGTCCATTTATCAGTGCCTGGGTACCATCAGTGGGCAGGTACACCCATGATTTAACACATGGGTTCCATCGATGGACAGGTACACCCATGATTCAGCGAGTTCATACCGTCCCTGGAAACCTTGGACGGAGCCAGAAACGCAGGGCAAGAACACTGGCCACCAAGGTCACGACAGCCTCGGAAAACCGCATTCTCAGGTTCAATGTGTGTGTATTATGTTAAGGTACCCTTCTGTAGATGCAATGGGAAGGGAGGTCCCTTCTGTAGCTGTCGTGGGAGGGAGGGAGGACCCTTCTGTAGCTGAAGTTGGAAGTGGGCCCTACTGTAGCTGTCGTGGGAAGGGAGCCCTGCTGCAACTGTCATGGGTGGGAGAGAGGACCCTGCTGTAGCTATCGAGGGAGAAAGAGAGAAATTTGCTGCAGCTGTCGTGGGAGAGACGGAGAACCCTGCTATAAGCGCTCCTACTACGGCTTAGGACGACTCCTCGCAGCGCCTCAGAAGCCAGTGTCGTGCCGTGGTCGTCGACTCCCCTGGCCAGGGCCTTCATTACGCAGGACGGATCATGCCAAGGTCAAGCAAGGCCGTCTCGCTAAGTACACACCAGACCCGTCGACTTGCCACGTTCCTAGATGTGGCGTGCCACCTTCTCACGTGGCCTCCTCTGTACCGGGACGCATCTCCACTCGCGGTGCTGCACCATCCCCACCTAGTGGTATCGTATAAGACCAAAGGATACTTCACTCTTCATGTCTCAGAACGAAAGGAAATTCTCTCTATATATCTCCGACATATTTACACACACACACACACACACACACACACACACACACACACATAAGAAAGACTTCCTGAAAGCATTTGACACTAACCCACCCGGGAGGCCGATTCGGGACTTGGATCACCAGGCAGGTATAAGGAGGAAATTCCTTTGATAGGTAGATTATCTTTCTGGGAAGGAGCAGAGGACACATGTCAGAGGAACCTTCTCCAAATGGGTCGAGGTGACCAGCGGAGTGCCAGAGAGTTCGGTCCTTGGACATTACTCTTTTTGATCTGTGTATTTGACTTGCCTGAAGGGATGGACTCCACTCTTGATATATTTGCAGATGATGCAAAGGTCATGAAGTAAGTGAAAAGTAAGGAGGATTGCATCAACTTACGAGGGGACCTCAACAGACTCCAAAGTTGGTCCGATGAATAGTTGATGAAATTCAACCCGAGGAAATGTAATGAGAATAGAAAATAGTGAAAGGCCTCAATATTATTATCATCTACAAGGAAAATAAGCCTTAGGATTGTGTGTTTAAGAACTTGGGAGTCGACGTCGCTATTAACCTGCCACCAGAGTCCCACATTAGGAGAATAGATGAGGATACAAACGCTCTGCTGGCGAATATCAGGGGTGTTTTCAAGTAGGTGGATACGGAAATGTTCAGCAAGCTTTTATATCGTACGTAAGGCCAAAATTAGGATATGTTTCTGAAGTTTGGTCACCCTTTCTAAAGGAGCATAAAGAGTTAACAGAGAAGGTTCAGAGGAGAGCAACAAAGATGGTACCAGAGTGGAAAAAAAGCTGAGTTACAGAGAAAGGTGCTTAAGAGAAGAGACATAGTATGATACAAAGCAAGAAAGGAAGGACCGGATGGGAGGGGTAGAAGACAGTCGACCTGTGCCTTTTGGTACAGACGCCACGGATAGCCACCATCCTGAGCGTCGCCGTCAAGCGAGGTCGTAGGGCATGTCCGCAGCGAACCTCACCTCGTCATTATGTTGTCCCCACTCGTCATGCGACGCCAAAAATACTTTAGTCATGTCACTTGCAGGAAATCGGTTTTCCAAGGAACTATTACCGGCCATCGCCATAATACTGGACATTACACTGCTCGTCCTGTGCCCCGATCGTGTCCCTCATGCCAGCATTACGCCGCTCGTCACGCCACACCGTCCACCCAACTGGCACTGATGACGGAGGCGAGGAACAACCCCTCTCTCTCCACAGACTCCTGATTGGCGTGTCCCTGACAAGGGCGCTTAAGATTATCCTCCCTGCCGCTGCAGCGGGGTTGATGACCCTGACAGCTCTACTAGTGTTCTCCCACTGAAGTAAACATGATGACTCCCTCTGAGGATGCCATGTTGCTAATGACAGCTCAAGGTGGCGGTATCCTGCAGCAGGGACTTCGACCATCACTCCCTCTAATCCTTGGGATGTCATTATCATGCTCCTCATCGGGTGAGCTTTTTCTCCAAAAGCTTCCACGAACACGTGTGTTTGATAACAACAGTTCCAAGTAACAGCGTCGGCTCTCAGTATCGACCAAGGTCTCCGATTTTCGACTTTGAATGTCAGCCGCCACCCTCCCCTTCCTCCACCCACTCACCCCCCAACACTTGTCACTGTCTGTACACAGGCTGTTTGCGTCGCTGGTGTTGTCTCTACCTACGTAAATATGTACCCAGGACTTTCCCCGCCAGTGTGATTCAAACGCCAAGTAAAGATAAGCAAACAAAGACAATGTACAGGGCGTGACGATAGCAGGTGTTTGGTCCTGCAGATACTTCAAGATGGCGCTGCTGGTGTGAGTACGTGACGTCACCACAGCCATTGCACCATAACAGAGGGAGGGAAGGGGGGGGGTCAAATTAACGACGCCATTCCAAATCAATATGGCCATAAAAGAAGGGATTTGCCCATCGAAAGCCGAAAAACCAGTCACGTGTGAGTCACTCTGGGTAGAAAAAAGGTCAAGAATGACCCGCCAGTGACGTTGTAGACAACGTGGTGTGAACCGCTTGTTGCATTGCGAGAAGTAACGAATGAAACCAGTGGTGCTAATCAGCCACATGCTGTCCTGCAACCACGAATTGCCAAGTCTACGCTAACTCGAGTGACGTCAGCCGGGTTCTTGTGATGTGTAGAGGGCCAGGCCATCCATCTCCGTGGCTCTCCACGATAATAGCTTTCCGTCAGCATCACCCAGCAGGACCTGGCCTAGGGACACGAGGGAATTGAGCTCTGGTGTAAAGAACGTTTGACGTCATGCCACGGGTCCGGCTGTGAATTAATTTCTTATATTCAGAATCTGTAAATCCCGCTCGGTACTCTCCCGCTGACTTACGCATCAGCTGAGATGTACAGAGAGATGTCCAGGATCAGACAAATGCGTCAGCAGGAACACTGGGAAGTGTTCTAGCAGATGCACGGATGTGTCACATCACAGATGCTTTAGCATGCCATCATCACAAATGTGCGCGAATGTGTCATCACCACAGATGAGGTGTTGCAAGGCAAGCATGAATGCGTCACCAGATATTTTGAGGAACAAACCCCACGAGCGATCTGGCGGCCGGCCACCCGCCTCGCCTGTCATACAGGAGCGTATCCACACCCATGTCTGGCCACACATCCGCCCGATCCATGTGACGATAGGCCTTCCCGCACGTGACATAGCTTTCTCCAGAAACTGGTCTTCCGGTCGACCTTTGTGTTCAAGGAAACACACATATACACACACCCAGGCAAAGTTTGGTCAGATCACAACAGAAGAGAGGATGCAGTGTCGTCAGATCACAACACAGGAGAGAGTGTGGTGTCGTCAGTTCACACCACTGGTAAGAATCAAACGTTTTGGCTGGCTACTTGCAGGGTTGAGGCGCTGGCCACTAGGTCCGTCAGCCGGCCCGCGCCACTCCCGCCTTCCCCAAGTTAGTGAGGACACTTCGTTCTGTTGACTCCTCCTACGTCACGGACAAAAGTCCACATCAAGGCCGGGCCCTAATTGAAATATAGAGAGAGTTGAGAAATTGGGAAAAACAGA
>JAYMFT010249841.1:0-10921 GCA_038088735.1 Panulirus argus
ATATATATATATATATATATATATATATATATACAGAGAGAGAGAGAGAGAGAGAGAGAGAGAGAGAGAGAGAGACTTAGCATCAACATGAAAATACATACAGGTATTCCTATTTTTTTATCTTAAATATATAAGACTTGTACAGTACCGTAGTGCTCCCTCAGTGCGATCACGGACGTGCTGACACGTATGTCCTGGCCAGTAACAGTAGCACACGTGAATCAGTGTTCCTGGGTTGTTGACAACTGGAGTTCCGGCTGGCCAGGAATCCCGAGCCATAGACCATTAATTGCCAACTCCCGCCTCCGTCCCTCACGGTAAACCTTCCTTATCTTACAAGTTCTTGTCGTTTCGAGCAACATAATTATACGAAGCATTGTCATAAAGATAAGAACAGTAACTCTTACGGGAATTCCTTTTAGCATCAGTTTTAGAGCGCCGCCTGCCGGCAAAGGTGGGTAATTGTTCAGGAATTTTAAACTTTTCTAGTGAATTGTTCTTAGTGTCTTCAATGGCTGCAGCTTATCTATTACATAATTCTGGACCCCAGATGTTTGTTGTGTTTCCACTGATGGTAAACACTGCAACTTCTAATTTCAGTTGTAATATATCAGAGTCTTCCGTGAGTGTCATGCCAACAGGAAAATGTTTTCCAGTGTAGTTTTGGAACCATGCTTCCAGGAGTGTCCAGGTGTGCGTTTTGACGTATCTCTCCTTTCGACTCTTGTTAGTCATTACCAGTGGTGTAGATCTTAAACGTTACCACTGTGGGCTGTGTGGCATTACCACTGTGGGCTCTATAACATTACCACTGCCGGCGGTGAGAGATGTATGCGCACGTTATAACATCGAAGTTTCGCTGGTTCTGAAGGATGATGTTACTACCCGGAGATGTAGTTTGGGAGAGCACCATTGCTTGGAAGAGCGTCGCCTGTGGTTCCTATGTCTCTTGCCTCAAAGGTCCGAGGAATCCAGCCTTGCCTTGAGGAATCAACTGTTTTCTTATGTTTGCTGATGATAAGATCATCAGACATTATTGTGTGGTTGTTTGGACCGTTCTTGTTTTCATTAATGAAATAAGAAATGTGAAGTCTTAACAGAGGAAGACTTGTGTGACATTGGTTGTGTACGACCAGTGCTGCCACTGTGGCTGCTGGTAGATGTAGTGTCCAGCACATCGTTCTGTGGCACTGCTGAAGCTCACGTGTGAAGATACTACCAGTTTGTTTATAGTGTAGTTCTGGAAACCCGTGGGTATTGAATGTAGGGAAGGTCTCTAGCTTAAAGCATTCGAAATAACATCACTGTATTTTGTTTATCATATAAAAAAATGATATGATAAACATGAGGTAAAGTGTTATATACATGACCAAAATGTTCACCAAAATTACTTCAGAACAATCGTGTCGGTACGATATGTACCGAGCACGCCAGAGCCAGCAGCTGCAGGAGTTTTTAGGTTTAGTTTTAAAAACTTTTAGTGTCTAGATTTTCAAGTTCTAATCATTTCAGTGATAGCATGGGCGAATTGTACATAGCTAGGGGTAGGTGGAGAGAGGCCAGTATAGAGCGTACAGTGGGTACAGTACATGGACATAGGAGGGGGACAGGCGGGCCCGAGTGGGTCCAGGGTCCCAGAGGGTCTCGGTGCTGTCAGGGAAGGAGGGAGGGTCTCGGGTGTATCAGATGCACGACACATAATTACGGGATACTGAGTGGTGCTAAAGGTAGCATAGGTCACAAATAAAGTTAAATAATTTGTGGCATTTGTATAATACAAGTTGACATAGGAGACCCATATACAGAGTATCAGGACTCGTGAGGGTACGAGTGCAGTCATTACATTGGCCAGTGAAATACATTACGTTACATATACAGTGTACGAGTTACGTAATGTGGGAAATACAATACAGACACAAGCAGGTTACGTAAGCGCAGAATATCAGCGTGTGTATGGCACAGGACTCCCTATACGGTTAGTTTAGTGTGCATTTTTTAACACTGATAGTAATACAAACTGTTTCATTTTATACAGAATATGTAGTTAGCATAATTGAGACCGATGTTTATATAGCCTAGGACATGAATTTTGGATATAGTGTTAGATTGTCTTCAGTGATATTGCTATCAATATAGAATTCACAGCGTTGTCGCAGCTGTTGGCCCTGATGTCTGAAATAAAATATTTTGGGACTTTCACTAATATAGTGTCCTCGTGTGAGTTCATCAGTTGAAGCAAAGTTGACACCTGGGATGTTCAGGTTCATGGTATCTTACGACTTGCCACACGTGCCTGTACCTTAGGCTTATTCTGGCAGTTACAATATCACATTCATATTGATTTCTCTTTAACCTGAAAATATCATAGTACATAATGATACGGCTACCTGATGTTTCTACATCTTCCCCTAAGAGCTCTTCCTAGCAGGCAAATGCGGTGTGGTCAGCACGGACTATGCCTTTAGGTAGACCACGTCTGGTGTAAGAGCCTGAGGGCAAACAGGCATGTTTAGCGAGATTATCTAGATGGTCATGAACCGTTTTCCCGACATGTGAAGGCAGGAATTAGATGTGTAGGCCACTGTTACAGGCTTCAGTAAGCAGGGAGTGAATGATTGATGGAACAGTTTCCTGCAGGGCTCTCTTTTCGTGGAGTTAAAGAGGATTACAACATGAAGTCGGATTGGACGAGATATCTCAGTACAATGAGAATACTGTGGACAATAAGGTAAGTTTTTCTTGCTGAGAGTGAATGAAAATGTAATTGCAGTATACAGCATAAGCTGCACCGGCCTTACCATTTTCCCGTAAGGATCCATCAGCATACATAGCATTGTATTGTCAGACATGGAAGGTGGTGGAGACTTCCCGATGTTGCTGGCCTCCTCCTAGGTGTGTGTCCGGGAAAGTCCTACCTTACCGATGGCTCTCGGAGAACTGGTCTAGTTCTAGCGACTTCCTCTTCAAAATCATTGCAGGTACTTCAACACGTCTCTCACATAGAAAGTTCCTAGAAAGCTCATTAGTACAGCACCTAATGTAAGAGTAAGGTAACGTAATTAAGTGGGAGCTGCGCATGTTGGTAGGCTTCTTAGTGAGTCTGGTCGTGCGTTTTGGTCAAAAACGCTGCCCGTTTGTAGCAGCACCATCCACCTACGTAAGTTCCCTTTAAAACAGGTCTCAGTCTCATGTAAAAATATTGTATATTAGCGCTGAGAGTGTCGGCAATAAAATCTCAAGAGTTAGGGACATGACTACCATATCCATATCTTGGTTAGGTATCAGCAGTAGAGATTTCCACGCCGAATGCGCAGTTCCAGAGTACACTTTGTTTAATAGGGATAGGGGAAAAATGTCTTGCTCTTTGTTAAAGCCCTATTAAATTTCATGGTAAAAACTGTTGTAACCGTTCAGAGTGTTGACTACACGTTTGTGGAAATTATAGATACACTACGTAAGAAAATAACTGTAGGACTAGTCTATAGGCTTCCTGCACGGACACCAGAGGTGGTAAAATGATTTTATGATCAGTCAGCAGAAATCTGTAATGAAAACAAGATTCCATCACAGTAGGGGATTTTAACTTACCGGTATCGATATGGGGATAATCCCTTTCTAGTAGCTCCGGGCGTGGACTCTACCTAAACCTGCTTCATAGTGTCCTAATCCAGTTGGTCGAGAAACGTAATTGTGACAAAAATAAATTTGGTTCTTGCTACAGATGAGGATCTCGTTAATAGTGACGAAGTTGGAGAAAAGTTTGGCACAAGTGATCATCGACAAATTACTTTTGAGGTCGCTTTCAACACTGCACGTAATGTTAGTCGACATGGCAGTCGGGAAAAAATACGTGTTTTTGAACTTGTAAATTTTAATGACCTCGCACTGCTCTTCACAGGTTAACCTGGGTTGATGTGGTCGTGAAAACGATATGACTGTAACCTGGAAAAGCTTCAGCAAAGGGAATATATGTACCAGTGCGATGTAGACGGTCAGTATCTAAACCACAGCCAAGGTGGTGGAACTGTGAAATAGAAAAGTGCCCGTTGTTTAAGAAAGTAGCTCATAAGAAACTCAAAGAGACCAAAAACCGTCATGATGGGGTTAGAGAAAGCAAGAGAGTTATACGACAAAGTAAATGCCAATATGAAGCGTATATTGCTGAAAATTGCAAAAGAAACCCTAAGGAGTTATACAGTTATGTTAGAAGCAGTCAATTGTTCCATTAATCACGCAATACCTTGACTTGATTTAAGACAACTAAGCCATGTCAGAAATCGTAAATGACTTTTTTTGCATCTGTATTTACGATCGAAAACACAACCAATGTCTTAAATCCAGTTTCATTTCTTAAAAAGGAGAACGTTCTTCAACAAACTGACATAAAAGCTGAAGACATGCTATCAGCAGATCGGAATGAAAGTAAATGAAATGGCAGACCCCGATAAGTATTATCCCAGGACAAAGAAGAGGCGAAAAATGAGACAGTTATACCGTAACTGCCCCTTTCAGTAAGTCACCTGCTACGGGAAAGGTACCAGATAATTGGAAGTTTGCCAGTGTAACACAATTTTTAAAAAATGGTAATACATCACTGTCTGGGGTATTATTGTTTGATTGACTTAACGTCTGTAGTTGGAAAACTTATGGAACCATCATTCGAGATACAACTGCAAAGCATTTATTGGCGCCGGTTAATAAACGACTCTCAACATAGTTTTCGACGAATCGCTCATGTCTGACAAATCTGCTTGATTTCTTTTATGATACAATCAGCATGTATGATGAAAGTATGGCAGTTGATGTCATCTGTCTAGATTTTCAAAAAGCATTCGATAAAGTTCCGCATCAAAGGTTACTAGCAAAAAATTAAGCCACATGGCACTGATGGGGTTGTCCTTCAGTGGATAGGAAATTAGTTGACTGGCTGTAAACATAATTGTGATAAATGGTGATGTCTCAGAATTGTTAGACGTAAAAAGTGGAGTGCCACAGGGATCAGTCTTGGGACCGGTTCTCTTTCTCGTATATATTGATTATACTGATAATGGGTTGCATTATAAGATATCAAAATTCGCTGATGAAACAAAGATGGGAAATGAATCTAAAAATGAACATGAACGTCTACAGCTTCAAACCGACATAGACAAAGTGTTGGACTGGGCTCATAGATGGCTAATTAATGTTGATGTAGATAGATGCAAAGTTTTACTTATCGGGAACAGAAAAAGAAAAGGCAAGCTACAGTATGAATCCGTCGAATTGCAAATAAATAAGGGAAAAGACTTGGGCGTTATAACCTCTGGTGACCTAAAACCAAGTAAGCAGTGCAGAAAAGCAGTGAAAAGAGGGAACAAAATTCTGGGATTCATTGGTAAAGCCTTCAAATTCAAGTCCATGGAAATCATCCCTGCTCTTTACAATTCACTGGTTCGTCTAAATCTTTAATATTGGGTCCAGTTTCGGTCACTCTACTTCAGTCTACTTCAAAAAAGGCAGACAAAATGGAGAGAGTGCAGCTTCGAGTTCCAAGATGATTCGCGAGTTGAGAAGCAAATCGTATGGAGGCCGATTAAACGACTTGAATCTATCTATCTTAGAAAAGAGAAGGCTTAGAGGCGATCTAATGCAAGTATTCAAAATTATAAAAGGCTTTAGTGATTTTGATCAATCAAGCTACTTAAGATATGATTCGTCTGATTTCGCTTGTAGTGATGGATACAAACTCGTGGGTACATAGTTTTTTTCATAAGTATTGTTAACATATGGAACGATCTGCCTGTTAGCGTAGTTGAAAGCAGGACTATAGATATGTTCAGTATTAAACTTGATAAATAGTTCACTTCAAGTGCACGACTTTTATTAATTGCACCATGACGATTTGCATGTTGCACTCTTTCATTCATCTGGATGCCTTCTGGTTTTTACCAGACTCATCCGGGACCCATCGGCGTGTTGCTGTTTGAATTCCTTTGTAGTCCTCTGTAATTATTAAGCAGCCGGTACTTCCTGTTGAACGACAGGTACATCCGGTCTCCAGCGGCGACATAGCGGATACTACACACAACAACCCCCGGGACAGTGAGTACTCCTGGGACACTGCGTACTGCACGTATGTTCTCCTCTGATACTAAGTGTTACACATAAGTACTCTTAGGACTTCGGGTACTGCCCATATATACTTCTGGGACATGGAGTATTATATCAAATCTGTGATCAATAAGCCCACAAATATCCTGCAGGTATGTACTACAGTGGGGCATGTAATGACCACATTCAACTTCAGGTCTGCTGCTGCTGCTCCGGCCGGATGTGATGGTGTCTAATGTTGGGGACTGTTTTTTTCACATTTCTCCTATCCCCATAATGGAGTTTGTGAATCATTTCATCATTCAGTGATGATGTAATAACCTGTGGCCACTCGGATAACTTGGTGATATCGGCTTTTAATTTCCTCATGTCCTCGAGTTCTCAAATTTCCTTACGTGTTTCAGTATCATTTGCAGCGGATGGTATGACATGTTGCTCATGTTTGCTCTGATATCAGATGTGAGAATGATAGATGGTAAAGCCGAGAGTACAGTTCCTTAGGCGCCTGAGCACAGACACTGGAACTTACAGTTCAAACGCTGGAAATAACCTGATTTACAACTACGTGTTGTGAGTTCTTGGTTAATAAGTTGTACGGGTATATCCACCTCCCATTTTTTTCCGTTATTCTCATCTTAAGCATTTTGGTCACAATTATTTGGGTAAAATCTATTTATACCACACCAGCATTTTCTCTGTTCTCCAGCGTCTCTACAATTTTTATCCCAGTAGTCAGTCAAGCAAGTGAGAAGGGCATGATCTTCCCGCTCTGTTGTCCTTGGTAGTGTGCAGTATTCCAGTCCATAAAGTCAGCAAATTTATATTTTGGGACTTTCTTGAAAATTTTGACCGCATGATGCCATAGTTATTAACTTTTTTTTTATTGTTTCGTTTCCTCCTTTTTTAAGCTCAGAAATTATTTTGACGTAAAGAAATTAACAACTGATATTCATCATGGCCTCAGTAGCAGCAGATTCTGCAGTAACAATTTACTGGAACTTGTCATTGAAACCTAAAGAATAAGTGGGATACGAGAAGTGCTTCTGGTGATGTGTATTTAAAGGTCCTCGATAAAGTTCCAAATGAAGATCGTTATGTGAAGTGAATGCTCGTGGTGTTGGATCTGAATATGTAAGTGGATAAGATAACGACCCACTGACAGAACAGAGGGAGTAGTACTGTATGAAGGGGGGAAACATTGCACATTCTTATGTGCGT
Organism: Panulirus argus; assembly: GCA_038088735.1. Lineage (NCBI taxonomy): Eukaryota > Metazoa > Arthropoda > Malacostraca > Decapoda > Palinuridae > Panulirus > Panulirus argus. The sequence continues at coordinate 7,309 of JAYMFT010249841.1, forward strand.
CTCGTGGTGCACCACAAGGATCGCTCTTGATCCTTAGTTCTGTATAATATTGCTTATTATTGATGTGTGATCTGATCCGAGTACTAAGGTCTGTATATTTGGTGACGGTGAGTAATGCAGGTCGTGCAATAATGATATCTGAGATTGAATATAAAATGAAGTATCCCAAATGGCCTGTAGTAATTACCTTCATGTCTCGAGGTGGCTAATTAAACTGAAAGTAGTCTTGTATAAAACTGTCCTTCAGGCGATAAAGACACAACAGGATGTAGGGAAATTGTTCCTTGAGATGTAACCTTCGGGTTATCGAGACCATAGGGTTATCATGACCATGGGGTTATCATGGAATTGGGGTTATCATGACCGTGGGGTTATCATGGCCTTGGGGTTATCATGACTTTGGGGTTATCATGATCTAGGGGTTATCATGACCTTGAGGTTATCTTGACCTTGGGGTTATCATGATCTTGTGGTTATCTTGGCCTTGGTGTTATCTTGACCCCTAGGGTTATCATGATCTTGAGGTTATCTTAACCTTGGGGTTATCATGATCTTGGTGTTATCATGACCATGAGGTCACCATGGTCTTGAGGTTATCTTGACCTTGGGTTATCATGACCTTGGGGTTATCATGACCATGAGGTTATCGTGACCTGGGGTTACCTTGACCATGGGGTTATCATGACCTTGGGTTATCATGACTTTGGGATTATCATGACCATGGAGTTATCAAGACCATGAGGTTATCATGGTTTGAGGTTATCGTGACCTTGGGATTATCATGACCCTGAGGTTATCATGACCTTGGGTTATCATGACTTTGGGATTATCATGACCATGGAGTTATCAAGATCATGAGGTTATCATGGTTTGAGGTTATCGTGACCTTGGGATTATCATGACCCTGAGGTTATCATGCACTTGATGTTATTTTGACCTTGGAGTGATAATGACAGTGGGGTTATCATGACCTTGGGATTATCTTGACGTTGAAGTTATCATGACCTTGACGTTATCATGACCATGATGTTATCATGACCATGGGGTTATCATGAACCATGAGGTTATCATGGTCTTTAGGTTATCTTGACATTGGGGTTATTATGACCATGAGGTTACCATGTCCTTGAGGTTATCTTGACCTTGAGGTGATCATGACAATGGGGTTATCATGACCATGGGGTTATCATGACTTTGGGATTATCATAACCATAGGTTTATCTTGATCATGGAGTTATCATGGCCTTGGGGTTATCATGGTCCGGGATTATCATGACCAAGGGGTTTCATGACCTTGTGGTTATCTTGACCTTGGGCTTATCATGATCTTGGGGTTATCATGACCTTGGGGTCATTATGACCATAGGGTTACCATGACCTTGAGGTTATCTTGACCTTAGGGTCATCATTAGCAACAAATTGAAGCCGTCTACACAAAGTGGATGTGCCGCTGGAACAGCAGAGTGTTAGGACTGAGTTCAAGACACTTCCAGTATTACGCAAAGTACCTTCTTGCCCCTCTGTATCTCCCAAATGAGACACCTTAATTTGGCGGTACACTTCAGGGCTGCACAGCTACCGCTACAGTTGTGAGACTCCATAAAAAGGTATGAATATCAGCATTAAGATCAAGCGAAAGGTCACGTGGGGAAATAGTCAAGGAACGTGAACTGTTTCTTCTGCTGAAGCAAAGGCTGCGCTGAAGAACGTGGCAGAGAATGTTGAATACTTACAAGATTTGAAATGATCTGTTTGTATACTGTCACAAGTCTACAGGGATCCTGTAACGTCAAACTGTAGACAAGAACTTTAGGTTTCATAACGTTATAAGGAAATATATATTTACAAAAGGTGTTTCTGGCGACTGGAAGCCGGTGCTGACTGGCGTTAGACACTGTACAGCAATAGACGCCTTCACGAACATACGTAGGAAATATTCCCAGTGGGTTGGTTTAGCCCAGCAGCCGGATGGGTACACGTGCATGATGATCCTGAGCTCCTTCAGGAGGCAACGTCGGCACAGGCAGGCAGGAAGGTCCTCTGTTACGTGTGTATTGTAGGATCCGTGTGCTCACCCTGACCCATGGCAGGTACTCGTTAGGAAGTACTCTCTCTCTCTCTCGAGTCCTCCCTTGTTGTGGTGGTGCAGGAGTCAGCCACAGTATTGGGTGTTGGGTTACACTTGTCCAGCCGTGTAAGTGATAGGCATCAACAGTGTACTGGGCGGCGGGGGAGGCACCCGCCCCGCCCCCCCTGACGTTTACGGTGATCTTCCTCCTACACTCAGTCCTCACACCGAGTGGTGGTGGTGGTGATGCAGATTGGTGGGGTGATGGGGAGGGCCGGCATTCTCCCCAACAACTCGGACGGTCTTCAGACTTAATTCCCAGTGAGGCTGGTGTGGGCATCGCGTCCATTATTCATGTAACAGATAAGGCCGAGTGTCTTGCGCTCTCCTGACACCACCAGCTACCGCCGTCTGTACCCCTCTCACCTGCCCTCCTGCACCTGCGATCCTTGGACAGGACGGTACGACCCTCCGGCTCGACCATACGACGTTACCATCTTTGGACACGACGGTACGACTCTTGGCCAACATGGGGTAGCTAATCTGACCCCGCGCTGTAGGGTCAGTCGGGACGCCATAGCCCAGGGGTCATGTTGCGGGGGGGACGACCCGGTGCTTGGGGGGGGGGGCGCAAGAGAGTACCTGTGCGGGGGAGGGAATACCCCCTGCCCTCCCCCCACAGGTCATCAGCAACTGGATCCTTCAACATTTGACCTGCTAAAGAGCAGATCGAGGTCAAAGGTTCTCCTTGATGAACAAGCGAACAGATGTGCCTCTCCTCCCATGCCATCAGGAAGTACCCCTCAGTGCCTTCAAAAGATCATAAAGCTGACGTCTGTTGTAACGAGGCGAAGTCTGAGAAGTTTTTTTGAAATTACCTAGTGTTCCGAAAGGGGCCGGGGGGGGGGGGGGTTTAGTACATATGTGGGGCGCCGTCTCTTGAACATTCCCTTCTATCACACTGCCTTTGAGAGTTCTGAATGTTGTCCACATTTACCACATCCTCTTTCACTTTCTTGCATTCGTCCACTAGTTTTATAGTATACCATTGATTCCTCACAACTTCTGGAGCTTTTCTTAGTTAAATTTCTTGTTATGTCCCCTGGATGCTCTCTCCCTACCTCTCTCTTGAACTCTTCAGCATCCATGTCATCTTTCTGTTTTAAGAACTGAAAAAAAAAGGTTGTAATCGGTCAACCCTCACTCTTCTCTCTTCCATGGTGGACAGATTTTAAAGCATTTAGCCTCTCCCTGTAACTTAGGTCTCTTGATTGTGGTACACCATTCTGTGTGTGTGTGTGTGTGTGTGTGTGTGTGTGTGTGTGCGTGTGTGTACGTTGTGTGTGTGTGTGCGCGTATGTGTGTTTGCGTGTGTGTGCGTTCTGTGTGTGTGTGTGTACGTGTGTGCGTGTGTGTGTGTGTGTGCGTACGTGTGTGTGTTTTGTGTGTGTGTGTGTGTGTGTGTATGTGCTCGCGCGTGTGTGTGCGTGTATGTGTGCGTGTGTGTGTGTGTGTGTGCGTGTGTGTGTTTGTGTGCGTCTGTTT